>CAUDMG010002753.1:65000-150000 GCA_958450375.1 Homarus gammarus | reverse complement strand
AGGAGTTAAAACCTCCTGTCAAAGTTTTTAAAATAGAACGCCCGCCACAGCAGGCTCGAACTCCGTGTATGTCCCGGGAGCAGCAGGACCCCGGTAGATTGGAGCTCCTTGGCAGGGATGAGATTGAACTGCCCTGCTTGCAGTGTGGGCGAACACCCCAGCCCCAGCATTCGGGCTGCAGAGCAACATCCTAGCCGTCCGCCTGCCGTCTGAGGGATCTAAGGATGTTTATAGATCCCTCAATGGCCATTGTGACAAGTATCTCGATGCCCGCACGTCTGATGCCCAACCGGCTGAGCAGCTTGATAGTGGCTGGTCTTATGCCACCTCGTGCACCGAAGGCAACACCCAGGAAGTTCATTGCAGCTACCGGAGGCAGCGAGCTGTTATTAGCAATGAACCTCCTGATGTCTACCTCGTGCGCACGGTACTTATCGATCTTATGCTGCTCAGCTAATCGAAGGGTGTTAATATCGCTTTCGAAGGGCCCACAGACGTCGAGCACCGAGTACTGGCCATTTTTCTGCAGGATCAGATCCGGCTTCACGAACGTGTGACCACTTTGTACCCGCGGCTCTAAGAGTACATGGAAGCCTTCTCCCTGTAGCCACTGTTTTAGCTTAAGGAGGATACGGTCATGTCGTGTCACCCTGTGGTTTTGGGCAGCAGGGCACCTCTGTAAGAGATGTAGTATATCCTCCTGCCCTTCCCCACATTGGCGATAGGTCATTCTTCCCAAGTCCTCATTAGGCACCCGGCCAATGGCTCTAGAGACTCGGCAGTTGATGGTCTGAGACCTGAGTCGCAATAGGTCGATGGCTTTCCTGCCTGGGCCTAGGTTGTTACGCAAGATGGCATTGCTGGCCCGGCTTCCAAAGAAGTTCTCCACCCCCTTGCCATACCAGGATGTACTCCACTCTTCCCTCTTTTTCTGCAACAGCGACCTTTTCAGTTGAGACAAGGTGGTATTGTCTATATGGCCTACCCGGAAGTGCCTCGCCATTGCCCCGACCTCGTGACCCCGGAGACCCCCAGAGGCTATAAACCTTAATGCAGGGTCGTCTGAGGCCTCGAGACGCCGGAGCAATCCCATCTTCTGATGGGAAACGGTCTCCAGTATCGAGGGCACTCCCACGCCCCCGTCTCTCATTGGTAGGCCAATGGCCGCTGTATTGAGTGTCCGAGGTAGGTGGAGCCATTGCCTTGTAATTCGATTGATAGTAGGAACATCATAGAATCTAGTCTCATTAAACATATCGAAGCATTCAACATGAATTTGAGTAATGGCATGTACAAATTGGACAATTTTGTAATTAAGAAGATTTGTAACCAGGTGAGAAGGTTGGGTCACCTTACCCTCTGACCTGACTACCGACTGTTGCCGTGCTATTTAAAGATTAGTAGGGTCATTACCTAATACCTGACCATTGTGGACCTGGTCTCACCCTCCTCTGTATATATACACCTTGTTTTGTACTTCTCTTTAATCTGTACTCACCCCTGAAGATGTGAATTACACGAAAGCGCTTGGGAACTTCGTGTTTTCTTCTTTCCTTGTGGTTATCAGCATTATATATATATATATATATATATATATATATATATATATATATATATATATATATATATATATATATATATATATATATTTAAAACAAAGAAGTATGTCTATGTGTGTGTTTGTGTGTATGTATGTCAGCACGAGAATCTCTGAAACTACTTTACCGACCTGTAGTGATGATGGATGGTGTTATATGTAGTTATGATGGATGATGTTATATGTAGTGATGATGCATGGTGTTATATGTAGTGATGATGGATAGTGTTATATGTTGTAATGATGATGGATGGTGTTATATGTAGTGATGATGGATGATGTTATATGTAGTGATAATTAGACAATCTATCTATATAAAACAAAGAAGTCTGTCTGTTTGTGTGTGTGTGTGTCCACACGAGAATCTCGGAAACTACTTTACCGATCTGTAGTGATGATGGATGGTGTTATATGTAGTGATGATGGATGGTGTTATATGTAGTGATGATGGATGGTGCTATATGTAGTGATGATGGATGATGTTATATGTAGTGATGATGGATGGTGTTATATGTGGTGATGATGGGTGGTGTTATATGTAGTGATGATTAGACAATATAATAATAACAATTTAATGCTAAAAAACTATACTATGCTGTACCGTTGTAGTGAAAAACATGGTGGAACTTACATACACCGTTAATGAACTATTGATGGAAGAAGAAGTTTTAGCGACTGATGAGTGAGAGAATGTGGAGCTTCCCGGAGGGTGGCGACCTACCGTGGCCTAGAGGATGAGCCGCCCGGAGGGTGGCGATTCTGCTAGTTCTTTTAATAAATGTTGCTTTACTCACCATAAACTGGCTGAATCTATCTGATCCGCGGGCCACATTGAATATACCTACTCAATCACTCTGCAGGCCACACAAAGATATGATTCAGGCCGCGGGTTGCCCAAGCATGATCTAGAATTCTAGATAAACGTGCATGAAGCTTCATATAGAACACATTGTTAATTATACAGGAAATTTTTATCTATTTAGTGATTATTCAGTCGTACAAAGTTCAAAAAATGATTTAGTCACCTGTTCAGGTAGTCTGTTTCTCTAGATCTGTGTAGCTATTCATTTTTCCATTAGTTGTCTGTTTATTTATCTCTAGTTCTCAACGTACCTGTGAATTTTTCCTTCATTTTCAAATCATTTTTATTCCCTGATGAGACAATCCAACAAAATGAAGAAAAACTCGATAGTGAACGTAATGCAACAAGTGAGATCACAGAATAGAGCTGTGATTGGCTGAGTGTGGACTTGAGGCTTCTCCTTGTCCCACTGATGACCTTTGGCCCTTACTATTGGTGCTGTAACTTTTCTTCCCTGTTTCATCTCCATAATTCCAAATGTCTTTAAGGTCAGGCTAGTAACTCTCTTTATTTAGAGATGAGATGATATAATTGCATAGTATATGTTATATAAATTTTAACTATGCGGGTTTTTTTTATAAATTCTAAAGAAATAGTTTTTAGATATATTGGTTACTCGTATGTCTCGACGATGTAAAAGATAATAAACTCGAATTCATCACAGAACGACCAGTCTCCGCGGAGATAATTATAGCTTTTAGAGTTCGAGAAGATGGACTGGGAGATAATTTACTGCCAGGAGGAGGTAATCAGCCTCCAAGACAACCAATTGAAAGTTAGACAAGATAATGACGTGACCTATTCATTGGTGGGCGCCGCTGACAGTTCGAGTGACATGAGCTCCGCCTACTAGAAAGACACTTTTCTTTACTATCCATCGGAGTCATGACTTCAAGACCATCAGCACTACACGAGGGGACAATTAGAGAGAGTTTTACCACTTAACAAGTTAGATATTCTTACCCTCGTTTCGGAGTCTTTTTTAATTTTGTCTTGAATAAAGACGAAAGCGAAGGTGCTCCATTGTTGTCCTTTTCCTGTGTGATTATTTCATGATTTATCTTATCCACGTTTCCATTGTGGTCTAGAGGTAACGTTCCCCGGTCACACACATAAGATCGTGGGTTCGAGTCCTGGCGGGGTGCGGTTGTTGAAATTATATATATATATATATATATATATATATATATATATATATATCGTCGTGTAGTAGACCTGTTCACACGTTCAATACTACACCTATGAGTCACGCTGCACCAAGGAAATAAATGTAAAAATCTTGCATCGCATGTCACTTGAGCCGAGTGACTGTGATAGTCGTGGGTGCATCTTAACCACTACATACAGTAGATTATTCTCTAAACTTTCGTTAACACAAAGGAGTTTTACCTTCCAGGATAGTCAGTGCATTTGTTTTTAATTGTGAGACGATGAAGGCTTCTGGTGACTCATCCTCAGGGCTGTGGTGTGTTGCTCTTCTCTCACTACCCCGCCACGTCACTCACCTTCTTCTCAGTTTCAGTATATTGGGTGTTAATTGTAAGGTCATTAGAGATATGGCTAAAGTTTGCTTATAGTTCTTGTGTAATGTCTGGGTCTCCTGTGACTTCGTAGCGGAAAGTGTCACTCAAGATGCGGTTATATTAGTGTGTGTGTGTAGTGTCTTACCTGAAATACTCTC
Source organism: Homarus gammarus (assembly GCA_958450375.1). Classification (NCBI taxonomy): domain Eukaryota; kingdom Metazoa; phylum Arthropoda; class Malacostraca; order Decapoda; family Nephropidae; genus Homarus; species Homarus gammarus. The sequence goes on along the minus strand of CAUDMG010002753.1, from coordinate 145,860 downwards.
TGGTAGTATTAATGAAAGTGTCACAATATCTTGTGTTGAGCTTCCCACTTTGTTTGTATGTAATAACCTGGTGCATCACCGTCTGGTGTTTAATCTCTGATTTTGTTGGAATCTTTTCTTTGCATCTCAGGGAATAATTTTTGCTTTATTGTTATCCACAAATATATGTACTTCTTTTAAAGAGAGTTTCTTGTCTTTGTGTTCTCTCTAGTTCCTATCCTTCAAATTTCTCTCAAACTGCAAATCTATTAAATTGTTTTTTGACAAAAAAGGTTTGCTATAACCTTTAGACACAAAAATGTTCATCATATTATCCCGTAGTGTGATAACTCTTTTGGACGAATCTTAAAGCAAACGTATCCCAAACGTTAAAATTTGCATGGTTCCCAAAACGTAAACTATCAACCCCTTTACTATGGTGTCCGCATTGTTTCCTTATTGTCCTACACAACAATAGGTAATGCCTTTTCTGTGTTTCCTTCAACGTCATCCCTGATATATAAGTTTATAATATTCCTTTGTTGCATGTAAGAATGTGTACGTGTTTTCTCAATTATGTCGAAGGATATATATATATATATATATATATATATATATATATATATATATATATATATATATATATATATATATATATATATATACTGGCTTGCTTTCTCTTCATCGTCTCTTCTAACAGTGCCTCCTGATCAAGCGCGTGTTACCTGGCGACGGTGTTCTCGACTATTGATTAAAGGTGTTCTCATATATTAATTATTACCCTGTACTTGTGGCCTCATTGCTCCCTTCCCTTCCTTTTCCTCTCCTCCTCTTATTCTTTCTCCTCCGCGTCATCCTCCTCAGCTCGGGGACTAACTCATGCCTTTGTTTAACGCCAATGTTAATATTCATTATATGATTATGTATTTTATCTGGTGGTTTTGCGTTTATGATGAAATGTTCTAATACGGTAATTTGTATTGCTTTGTTTTGTATTACTTTATACAACTGAGAAACTGAGTGTTTACTCTCGGGCAGTATTTTCCAAACTTTTTTCACATGAAGTTCCCTTTTGCTTTTTGCCAAACCCTCACCCCCGCCCCCTCCATTTTATTAAAAATCAGTTTAATTAATTTTTGATAAATTTTACACCTTGTAATTGCATCCATATTACTTTCAAGATCAACTAAGTCATAAGCTCATAACTATTTTATCAACATGTCTCGTGTATATGAGGATGATTGAAAAAAAAAAAAAAAAAAAAAAAAAAAAAAAAATATATATATATATATATATATATATGCAAGTAAATCACTGTAGGTGCGCGTGATGTAGGTATATGCTGATAACCACCAGGAAAGAAGAAAACACGAAGTTCCCAAGCGCTTTCGTGTAATTCACATCTGTACTCACCCCTGAAGATGTGAATTACACGAAAGCGCTTGGGAACTTCGTGTTTTCTTCTTTCCTGGTGGTTATCAGCATATATATATATATATATATATATATATATATATATATATATATATATATATATATATATATATATATATATATATATATATATATATGCTGATAACCACCAGGAAAGAAGAAAACACGAAGTTCCCAAGCGCTTCCTGGTGGTTATCAGCATACAGTATACCTAGATCACGCGCACCTACAGTGATTTACTTGCATATATATATATATATATATATATATATATATATATATATATATATATATATATATATATATATATATATATATATATATATATATATATATATATATAAATATATATATATATATATATATATATATATATATATATATATATATTATTGGAAATTTCCTTAAAGGAAAGTAGAATACCAATATATAAGTTTTTCACATGGCCTCGCGCCCCCAAGGAAGGCGCCGCCCCCCCCCCCCCACCCCCCACCCCCCATTTAGGAGCCACTGCCCTTGGGTATTATTAATGATTATTAACTGGAAAAAAATGTATGTGGTTTTTTGAGTGGAGAAAGGTTCAGGGGGAAAGGTTCATGGGGAAAGGTGCAGGGGGAAAGGTTCAGGGGGAACGTGACATTACTTGGTCTCGAGCTTTCACTGCAGTTATCATGATAGAATAAAGGTCATACTATCAGAACCGACCAGGGCACCGAATACAGTATTCAACCCCTCTGATCTTGACAATGTGTGTATATGAATCCTGACTTAGGTAACGGGGTTATGCACTGAAGAGTTGTGATGTTGTGGACTTGTTGGATCAGTCTTCAACATCAATTACTCGTAGATTAATATGAATGAGATGTGAGTGGGAGAACAACCAATGGGGTAGGGGGAAGTTACTGGTAAGTCATCACTCATTTAAGAATAATGAGGAAGCGTGGAAGGTGGGAGGAGATGCGAGCCAACAGGCGGTTCTTAGCTGGCGACAAAGGGGAGTAATTGTTCTAGAACAGCTTATGGACATGAAGGGGTTCATGAGATTTGGCAAAAAGTTCTAAATGTCTTCAATGAAAAAAGTAATTCAGAAGAAATAACAGTAGTGGATATGTCTCTGGAACATAAGATCATGCTCCTTACTTTGGCGTTGCAATGTCATTATGTTTAATTGATTTCCAAATCCAATTTGCACCAACATTTAGTTTTTCATTTGCTGAAGTACAAGTTTCCTCATGTTTCCTTTGACTATGACTATTCTTTCACCTTAACCGGAAGTTGTAGCAAATTGAATGGAATAATGACTTGAGAGCTCAATTTCAAATTTTCTTAACGAAGACGGCGTGCTAGGTGTCAAGTTACTGTACACCCGCCTCTTATGACCTAAGCTAGTCGAGTGTGAATGGGTCCCAGCTTGTGCTGGAAATTGAACAGCAAGTTCTGATTCACTAATGGTTGTTGCAAAGACTAGGGAACGGAGATGAGCAGTTAAATGTGCAACTTTACCTCTAGTTTTTCTCATTAAGTGAATAAAATAGGTTTAAGGTAACACACCCAAGAACCCGATAAATTTTTTCACCTTTTCTTAATATTGTACAGAATATATATATATATATATATATATATATATATATATATATATATATATATATATATATATATATATATATATATATATATATATATATATATGCTTGAGACAATCATCAACGTAGTAGTTAACAGACACAAGAGCAAGTTGTATAGGGACTACTAAATGTTCCTTGTATAGTTCACCAGCGGATTTCCTTTTTTTAGTTGGTGTATGATGATGCTCAGTTGTTGACCCGTAAAATATCTCGAAGTTTTCATGGTGCTGAGTCTTGAGGTCGGAGGCAGGAGTCATTTTCATGGGTGTGAGGTCCATGACCAACTGAGCCATCATTCACGGCCACAAAAAAAATGATCGTTCAAAAAAAATAATTGTAGGTTTATTTTTTGGTGTAACACATGAAACAGACACGTTCTTGTGTATGACAAGATTTACGAACTGGGTCACAGGAGGAAGATTAAATAACAAAAGTAAAGTGAATATTTCCCATAGAATGATCTTTATCGCAATAAAATTCATTATAATCAGATGTTTTGAACTAAAATATTTTTGATATGTTATAATTTATTCTTCAGGGTCACACTAAATCATCTGGGAACATATCTTTGTGAAAAATCAAATAAAGGGTGTAACTAAACCTGTCAGGTCAAGATAGTTGAGTTAGTCTCCAATTTATTACTTTCAAATGTTAAATTTCTTTTCTGAACACAGTTACTTTTCGGAGGCCGAGGAATGAAGAACACGGGCGGTGAAGAGCTCGATGCCGAACACCAGGAGACTGAGAGCGTGACCGACACAGAACACCATAAATATACCCTGTGATAAAGAACAAAGCCTCATTCAATCATCTCAACCGAGTGATCCGTGAAAAACGACGTCAGGCCTATATGATTGATCTGGTAGTTGTTGTAGGGATTTACTGTCCTTTTACCTAAAATAAAATACAAACTAAGAGCTAAGAAGTTAAGACTGTAGTTTACAAACTGGAAACTTATGGAAAATAACTTGCAGATCACTTGTGTTCATATTAGGGGTGGGGGGGTGGGATAAGAAATGGTATGATTATTTATTTATTTATTTATATTATTATTTTTTAAATGTAATGGATGGGAGTCCTACCCTGAGGTTTGTAATGGAGAGTGAGGTCGTGACGGTGATTTCAGTGGGCGCTGACACGCAGGATGTTGAATTGGGGATGGTCGCCTCCATCCAGTAGCCTCTGTCATGCCCTTGATCCTGAAGTCAAAAGAAAAATTATATATATATGTAATATTCAGAAATTTCAGAGTAATTTTGAATGCCCCGCCATTGGCAACACTGAGCGTTCAAGGTCAAGGGAGGGGAGAGAGCGCTTCCTGCTCATAGCGAGAGATGGTGGAACTAGGCCTATATGATATTAAATGCAGTTTACCGATTTAATAATGATGCGATTCATGAAGTAAGGGACTATTATTGAATTTTAAATTATTATAGATCGTTTAGCAGTCTGAATAATGTTACGAGTGTCCCAAGGAGTTATTAGTTAGGCGGAAAATATGTCACGTAGACCTAAGCTAACGCCTTGAGAGGACGCGACCCAGCCTCTCTCTCAGTCCCAGAGAGCACTCACACAAACAAGACGTCCCTGTGCGTCTGTCCCAGAAATAGTCACGTGACGGAAACCTTGTTATACTACAATAATGCAGCACAGGTGACTAGGCCACGTACGACGCCATTCAGAAGGTGATGACGCGGAAACAAGGGAGCAACGAAACGCTTCTTGAATATTATGATGCTATGCTAGATTTAAACGATGAATTGAACCACCATGATCATAAATATGGTAAGGCCCTGTTGGGAGATGCAATCACTCGGGGGCTGAAGGAGGAACAAAGCCGTATGTGGTTAGTGGATGAGATCAAGAAGTATCCTCACCATAGTCTAGAAGAGTGGATCACGGGGCTGAGAGAGGCGGAACAAAAACGAGAGGCTTTGAGGGAGGTACCGCTGACTAAAGGAAGAGAGAACGAGCCGCAGACTGGAGGCTCGATTCCCCCGAGGTGCTATGCGTGTGGACAAGAGGGCCACTTCAGTTTCAATTGCACGAACGGGTCCAGACCAGGAGAGAGTGTCCCAAGGGGATACGTGGCCAATGGCCAGTATCGAGTTGGAAATAACAATCGGAACTGGCGGTCGGGAAATGGTCAAGGCCAGGCAGTCCCCGCCAACCGTTCCTGGCCTCACCAATAGATTCCACCGGCGATGTTATGAGTCAAGAGAGAGCGGACCCATGGTCAAGCGTGGTTCGCATGACAAATTTAATCACAACAGAAGGTACCTTAAGGCTGAAGGCAGAGTGTCCTAAGGTCTCGGTGCTGGTAGCGGGTCGTGAAATGTGGGGTTTAGCAGATACTGGGGCAGAAGTGTCGCTAATTGATGAACTTTTCTACCGTCGGGAGCTGGAGCCTGCAGGCGTGGTGTTGCAGCCCACTCGAATAAGGGTAAAAGGGGCGTCAGGGTTTCCAGTGCCATGTGTGGGGTGTATTCGGGTCACTATGGTCGTATGTGGGGTGGAAGTCACTGATGTGGGGATGTTGGTTTGTCCAGGGATTGAGACCCAGGGTAAGGGGCAATCTCATGTCGGGTTGTTGGGGATGAATGTGCTGGGGGAGGTTGCGGAGATCTGGCCGCACATGTATCACTTGTGCAGGGAAGCCAGGAGCACCGCCCAGTGGGAAAATTGCTTGCAGGAGGTTAGGCAGTTATGTGCAATAGAGGCCATCAGCCTGGGGTATTGTATGACAGAGAGGAAGAAAAGACCAACCATTCCTCCCCGGAGTACTCGGTTGCTGTCAGTATGTGTTCCCTCATTAAGCCAGAGCTAACAGTGAGTTCATTTCAGGGTTTCCGTCAGAACCCACTTGACTGGAGTTGACTGCGAGAGATTGACTGCCGTTTGAGACTGCCGTTGATGATTGAGGGTGGCGATTGTCGCCATTGGACTGATCAAAGTAGGCCTGTCACTGTTCAGCGGGGTAGCAAAGGATCTCTTGAGTGAACGAGTGCTCCCGACAACTAAAACGACACGGGATCAGCATCAGCAGTGGGTGATCATTTCTTACCACTCCGGGCACATCACCACATGTCCCGAGCTGCTAGTGAAACCCTCTTGCTAACGGGAAGCTAAAGCTTCTCTCAACTGTACAAGGTCGGATTGGCTCACTCCCTTCCGCTTTATGGACGCACTGGGAGTACACTGAGGCTATCTGAGTAGACTAATGGTCACACACTGAGACCGTGAGTCTAGGTCTCTAGGAGATACCTAGAGGAACATTTTCCCTCCCTTATTACGGGTGTAGTTAATACCATTCCTCAGACTGATATTATCTTGACGTGTGTAGTTTAATAGTTTCTAGATAATTTAGATAATATTGTTTTGAATGATTGTGCCATCAAGTGGAACCAGAGTGATACTGTGATTTGATTCTTTTAATGCCTCTGATTGTTCTTCATAATTCTGATCTCAGGTATAACCTTGTTCCCCCGAGTAGTGGTTAGGTTAGGTTAGGAAGTGTGCATCTGTTGGGGTGCTATAATTTTGCTGAAAGCCCTTAAGGCCTATTCATTGTAGAGTATTTAATTTCTTATTTTTATTACCATTTCCTCAGTGACTGATATAATTTTGTTGAGTGCCCTTAAGGCCTGTTCATTGTGCAAGCAACATTTCTTAATACTCCAAATTTATTGTTGCCTGAGTTGCTAATAATTTCTAGATCCTGTATAACTTTTATTCCCCAGAGTAGTGTTTAAGTTCAAGTTAAGAGGTGCGCATATTGGTGTACCATTATTTGATTGTGTTTGTAGTGTTGGAGGGAATATAAGTGTCTAAATTTAACAGTGTGTCTCATTCATCCCAGTCACAGATGCTATCCTTCCACGGGTCACGGACAATTTATTTGTTTAGTAGATTTAAGTGTTCTTGTGCTGGTTCGGGATTTTTCTCAAAGGGGCGCTTCCACTGCCATTACCATCTATTAATTTTAAATAAACCCCAAGTCAAGTGAGAAATTAAAGTCCAGTAAATTCCGACCGGTTACATATATATATATATGCAAGTAAATCACTGTAGGTGCGCGTGATCTAGGTATATGCTGATAACCACCAGGAAAGAAGAAAACACGAAGTTCCCAAGCGCTTTCGTGTAATTCACATCTTCAGGGGTGAGTACAGACTAGATAGAGTAATGCAGAACAAGATGAATATATACAGAGGAGGGTGAGACCAGGTCCACAATGGTCAGGTAATGACCCTACTAATCTTTAAATGGCACACAACGGTTGGTGGTTGGGTCAGATGGGACAGTGACCCGCCCTCTCACCTGATCACAAATCTTCTTAATTACAAAGTTGTCCAGCTTGTACAAGCCGTTACTCAAATTCATGTTGAATGCTTCGGTATGTTTAATAAGACTAGATTCTATGATGTTCCTACTATCAATTGAATTACATGGTAATATTGAGGAGGCATTATCCCAGTCAATGCAATGCTTGTTATCCCTCAAATGAACAAACAGAGCATTGGATTCCTGGCCTGTCCTGACACTGTATTTGTGTTGTTTAATTCTAGTTACAAGATCTTTACCTGTCTGGCCTAAGTAAAACATATTACATTCCTTGCAAGGAACTTTATAAATGCAACCAATTGTGTTGTTGGGGGAGTTCTTGATTAACATTTGTTTAACAGTGCATGAGTTTTTAAATGCCACATTGACGTTCCAAGATTTTAGCTGTGCCGGAATGTGTGAGAAATTTTTGTGAAATGGTAATATTAAGATATTCTTATGGTCATGGGTGGGCTTGGGATCAGTTCTATAAAAAGTTTTCTTAGTAATGTTTAAGCATTTGTCTATGAAAGATCTAGGGTATTTAAGGTTTGAGCCAATATTATATATATATTTGTATTCCTCATCGATGAATTCCGGACTGCAAATTCTCAAGGCACGTAAAAACATTGTTGTAAATACTGACTGTTTGACTTTATTATGGTGGGCAGAATAATAATGAATGTATGAACACACATTGGTTGGTTTTCTATAAATACTGAACTTGAAAGTGTTACCCATTCTGTGTATCAGACAGTCTAGGAATGGCAATTTACAGTCTTGCTCTAATTCCACAGTGAATTTGATCGAGGGGGCTAAGTTGTTAAGTTGTGGTAGGAAAACTTTTAGGTCCTCATTACATGGCCAGAGACATAATACATCATCAACATATCTAAACCAGACTGCTGAGGGTGGTAAAATATTACTTAATAGTTTCTTTTCAAAGAATTCCATATATAGGTTGCTTAATACAGGTGAGAGTGGATTACCCATTGCCATACCAAATTTTTGAGCATAATATTCCCCATTGAATTCGAATTTGCAATCCTTAATACATAGTTTGATGAGTTCGATGAAGTCATCTTTCGAGACGGGCAGTGAAATGTTATCCAGGGAATCTATGAGGAACTCTAGTAAATCATCAACTGGGACCTTTGTAAAAAGTGACGTTACATCAAAGCTGACCAGTTTAAAATCATGATTAATGTGCAAGTTATTGAGTTTATCAACCAGATCCATATTATTCTTGATATTGGAGTTAGAAATGTTGCCAACTAGGGGGTTTAGTAAGGAAACTAACCATTTAGATAGTTTATAAGAGATTGACCCAACAGAGCTAATGATGGGTCTTGCTGGGTTATTGGGCTTGTGGGTCTTGATTAAACCGTACATGTAAGGCAGTGGAGGGGACGTTGAAGTAAGATGTTTAATGAGAGTAGCTTTGCCTCTCAATAGGGACTTAAGTTTTTTGTTGAACTGGGTGTTGACAGTGTTGAGAGGATTATTTATGAGTTTAGAATATGTTGTAGTGTCACATAAAAGGTCATTCATTTTTGAGATATAGTCATCTTTGTTTAAAATCACTACTGTGTTGGCTTTATCTGCTTTAGTGACATGTAGATCCTTATTTTTCTTAAGGGCTTGGAGTGCTTTGGTGAATCTTTCTGGACAGTTTGAAACACAAGGCTTGGACATAGATGCATACACAACACCTTTACACATGTTCACTTCTTCACTTGTCAAATTACTGAATTTCTCCAAATTGCAAAATGCTCTGGCTATGTCAACACTGTCGACTCCCTTGTTGGAACCATCAAAACTTAAACCATAGCCGAGGGCACACAAGGTATCATTGTCTAGTTGTTTAGAGGAGAGATTCACTACACAGTTGTTATTGGCATCCTTAGTCCAATCACTATTTCTAATAAGGAGTGCCAATTTGTGGTCTATCTTGGCTTGAAGATCAGAACGCTCACGTCTCAGGTTATCAAAACAGTAGTCCAACATGAACTTTTTCCAATAACTCGGTATGGTCATGATAAAAGCGCGCTTTTTTTTTTTTGTCTTGCAATACGGAAGGCTTCATCCACTTCAATTTTCTTTATTTCAAAATGTTTCTTAAGGATAATTTCAGGTGAGAGGGCGGGTCACTGTCCCATCTGACCCAACCACCAACCGTTGTGTGCCATTTAAAGATTAGTAGGGTCATTACCTGACCATTGTGGACCTGGTCTCACCCTCCTCTGTATATATTCATCTTGTTCTGCATTACTCTATCTAGTCTGTACTCACCCCTGAAGATGTGAATTACACGAAAGCGCTTGGGAACTTCGTGTTTTCTTCTTTCCTGGTGGTTATCAGCATATATATATATATATATATGTATATATATATATATATATATATATATATATATATATATATATATATATATATATATATATATATATTGATAAAATCACACGGGAAAATGGAAACAACGGAGTACCTTAGCTTTCGTCTTTATTCAAGACATCTTCAGATGTCTCCGTGTGATTTTATCAAGATTTATCTTATCCACGTTTTCATTGTGGATTTTCATAAAATATATATATATATATATATATATATATATATATATATATATATATATATATATATATATACATATATATATATATATGTATATATATGTAACCGGTCGGAATTTACTGGACTTTAATTTCTCACTTGACTTGGGGTTTATTTAAAATTATTAGATGGTAATGGCAGTGGAAGCGCCCCTTTGAGAAAAATCCCGAACCAGCACAAGAACACTTAAAACTACTAAACAAAATGAATTCTCCGTGACCCGTGGAAGGATAGCGTCTGTGACTGGGATGAATGAGACACACTGTAAAATTTAGACACTTATATTCCCTCCAACACTACAAACACAATCAAATAATGGTACACCAATATGCGCACCTCTCAACTTGAACTTAAAACACTACTCTGAGGAATAAAAGTTATACCTGATATAAAAATTATTAGAACCTCAGGCAACAATAAATTTGAAGTATTAAGAACTGTTGCGTGCACACATGAAACAGGCCTTAAAGGCTTTCACACAATAACATCAGTCACTTAGGTATTAAAAAAAGAAATTAACTACTCTACAATGAATAGGCCTTAAGGGCACTCAACAAAATTATATGTCACTGAGGAATGGTAATAAAAATGAGAAATTAAATACTCTACAATGAATAGGCCTTAAGGGCACTCAACCAAATTATAGCACCCCAACAGATGCACACTTCCTAACCTAACCTAACCACTACTCTGGGGAACAAGGTTATACCCGAGATCAGAATTATGAAGAACAATCAGAGGCATTAAAAGAATCAAATCACAGTATCACTCTGGTTCCACTTGATGGCACAAACATTCAAAACAATATTATCAAAATTATCTAGAAACTATTAAACTACACCCGTAATAAGGGAAGGAAAATGTTCCTCCAGGTATCTCCTAGAGGCCTAGACTCACGGTCTCAGTGTGTGACCATTAGTCTACTCAGATAGCCTCAGTGTACTCCCAGTGCGTCCATAAAGCGGACGGGAGTGAGCCAATCAGACCTTGTACAGTTGAGAGAAGCTTTAGCGTCCCGTTAGCAAGAGGGTTTCGCTAGCAGCTCGGGACACGTGGTGATGTGCCCGGAGTGGTAAGAACTGATCACCCACTGCTGGTCCCGGGTCGTTTAGTTGTCGGGAGCACTCGTTCACTCAAGAGATCCTTTGCTACCCCGCTAAACAGTGGCAGGCCTACTTTGCTCGGTCCAATGGCGACAATCGCCACCCTCAGTCTCAAACGGCAGTCAATCTCTCGCAGTCAACTCCGGGTCAACTCCAGTCAAGAGGGTTCTCACGGAAACCCTGAAATGAACTCACTGTTAGCTCTAGTTTACTTTATCACTGCCCTATCTAACCCTGTCTGAGATCGAATGAGACTTACTTGTTACTCTGCAATAATGCAACACAGGTGACTAGGCCACGTGACTATTCCTGGGACAAGCGCGCAGAGACGTCTTGTCTCTGTGAATGCTCTCCGGGACTGGGGGAGAGGCCTCGTCGCATTCTCTCAAGGCGTGAGCTTAGGCCTACGTGACTTATTTTCCGCCTAACTAATAACTCCTTGGGACACCCGTAACATCATTCAGACTGCTAAACGATCTATAATAATCTCAAATTCAATAATAGTCCCTTAACTTCATGAATCACATCATTATTAATTCGGCAAATTACATTAAATATCATATAGGCCTAGTTCCACAAACTCCCATTATGTGCGGGGAGCGCTCGCTTCCCTCAGACGACCTTGAACGCTCAGTATCGCTAATGGCGGGGCATTCGAAATTACTCTGAAATTTCTGAATATTACATATATATATATATATATATATATATATATGTGTGTGTGTGTGTGTGTGTGCAAGTAAATCACTGTGGGTGCGCATGATGCAGGTATATGCTGATAACCACAAGGAAAGGAGAAAACACGAAGTTCCCAAGCGCTTTCGTGTAATTCACATCTTCAGGGGTGAGTACAGACTAAGGAGAAGTACAAAACAAGGTGTATATACACAGAGGGACAACTACACCAAGTGAGATATGTAAAGATGTTGCTGTGTTGGAAACGGCAGATGTGATCATGTTCCTTACCATTGCTGTTGGCAAAGTTGAGTCGAGTTTTGGTGACGACCTGAGACAACAGGTTTATCAGTGTTGGGCTGTTACTAGTTTGGGCATCATCCAGACAAATCACGGTATTACACTGAATGTTGATTGATCTCTGGTTAGTTGCAATAATTTTGAGGTGATCCTTCTGGATACTCTTCCTAATACAGTTTCTATATCATATTCGTCTTTCGTTACCAATTTATTTTCTGCTGAAAAATTATTTATAATAACCAGGAGGTTAGCAACGCCAGCAGTGGAGAGAATATGCAGATTTGATTCGATTTGCTCTGATAGTTTCTGGATTAATAGTCTGCACGACAACAATGCCCCTCCATTTGATCTATACTCAACCTTCAGAGCTGGCAGACGCTCCCGGCTCGTGTCCAGATTTGTTAACCGTTATGACTGTCAGCCTTGTTTATCAGGTTGGGTTCGCTCTGGCAACTTAATCTTGTAATCTTGTACACTCTGCTTCTTCCTTATCCTATCCTTTCGCCTAGAGTCCCTGCTGCTTGGTAACGACGCGAACCCTGAGGGCAGAGCCACAAGGGGGGCGCTCAGAGGGCTGCTGAGTCGAAACAGTAAAGGTGGCAACATTTTTTTTAGGGATTCGGCAGTGCTTCATAACCAGTCACTGCTAGGTGTTAGGGTTTGGCTAGGCCCCCGTCAGGGGATTGTCTGTTCACCCTACCCCTAGACCCGTCTTTCTCGCCCAGCAAGTGGACAGAAGAAGCGGGATCCATGGGCTTAACTGAGGTTTACAGATTAGGTAGGATTTTCATGTATGTAACTGACCAAGGCCAAAGTGAGAGTGAAGATCTCCGGAACCCCGACCTGAGGGTGAGAATAAATACACTTGTGGATCTGAGAGATGGTTACATCATCCTCACAGAAACAGATGAAGATGCTGATATGTTACTGAAGTCTGGTCACAATGACAAAATGAAAACCAACGGATACGAGGTCACTGTCCCACGGGAATACTGCGCCAAGGATGTGGTGGAAAATAATGCAGAAGAAATAAGAGATGAAACGGAAAAGCAAAACAATGTCAAGATTGTGGAGGTGTATCCTATGTATGCCCATAATATAATCAAGGTATGGTAAGGAACATGATCACATCTGCCGTTTCCAACAAACCAACATCTTTACATATCTCACTTGGTGTAGTTGTACGTGAAAAATCCACCATTGAGTTGTTCTATAACTTTGGCAGCGAAGTGTAAACAACAGCTAGGGATTGGCCATGATGACGTTGGTTTGGTACAAGTTGTTGCAGACAAATTTGATGCGAATATCTCGTCCCCAAACTCAGCAACATAAAGATCATCACACTGCACCAAACAGGAACAAAATCAAACAACTAAAAATTGAGAGATGTCAGTCTATATTATACCTGATGTGTCAGTTCAACACTACAAAGGCCCAAGAAGCCTCAAATGCCAATTCAGGCAGCAACCCAATCGTGATAAAACTTGATAAATGTTGTTGAAGGCTTTTAATATGATTTAATGGATGCCTAAACCCATAAAACATACGAACTGACACACGAATCAGATCTCTATATAAAATATTGGCTAAGTTATGGGCAAAAATACATTTCGATCGTGGCGAATACGTAGGGCAGGAATAATTCTCTTGAGCAATAGAAATCGCAACGACCTGTAGGGGTAATATATATATATATATATATATATATATATATATATATATATATATATATATATATATATATATATATATATATATATATATATATATATATATATATATATATATATATAAGGAGTCTGCAATAGGCCGGTTGGCCTGTGCATGGCAGCTCCTGTCGAGAGTTACAACCACTCTCTATCATCCATGAATCTGTCCAGCCTCCCTTTGAAACTTTCCAGAGTTCCAGCACTTACTACAAAGTTGGTAAGCTTGTTCCACTCGTCCACCACCCTATTTGTGAACCAGTTTCTTCCTATCTCCCTCCTAAACCTAAACTTATCCAACTTAAATCCGTTGCTCCGAGTCCTATCCTGCTCGGATATTATAAGAACTTTATCTATATCACCTTTATTGATTCTTTTCACCCACTTAAATACTTCTATCATATCTCCCCGCACTCTTCGTCTTTCTAGGGAATGCAAGTTAAGTTTCTTTAACTAATCCTGATATGGAAGGTTTCTAAGTCCCGGAATCATTTTCGTCATTCTCCGCTGCACCGACTCTAGTGAATTGATATCCATTCTATAATAACGGCACCAGAACTGAACCACATAATCGAGGTGTGACCTGACTAGCGCAAGATATAGTTGCAATAAGACCTCTGCACTCTTATTACTTACACTTCTAGATATAAAACCCAAAACTCTGTTTGCCTTATTTCGAACATTAACGCACTGTTTTGTAGGCCGTAGGTCCGGGCTTACAAGTACCCCTAGGTCTCTTTCACAAGTCGACTTTTCTAGGTTGATGTTGTTGAGGCTGTATACATTGTCAGTATTTGTTCTTCCAATATTAAGTACGCTGCACTTGCTGGTGTTGAATTTAATTTGCCATTTTTCAGACTACCCCTGCAGTTTATTTAGATCCTCCTGTAATATATATATATATATATATATATATATATATATATATATATATATATATATATATATATATTATATATATATATATATATATATATGTATATATATATATGTATATATATATATATATATATATATCTTGATAAAATCACACGGGAAAATGGAAACAACAGTTATTTTGTGGGCCCCCTTTTTTCTGACCTGACTTGACTAGTCACGTCACCACCCTTCTCTTAAGCTCCTCTACGTGGGGATTAGTGGATGTCATCATTTTGACCTGACCTCATGTTTTTTAGGTCACCCTGTATATTTAAGCCTCTCTCTGTCCATGTAATCCAGTTGCCTCTGAAGATGTCTTGAATAAAGACGAAAGCTAAGGTACTCCGTTGTTTCCATTTTCCCGTGTGATTTTATCAAGATTTATCTTATCCACGTTTTCATTGTGGATTTTCATAATATATATATATATTATATATATATATATATATATATATATATATATATATTTCATGTAAATCCACAATGAAAACGTGGATAAGATAAATCTTGATAAAATCACACGGGAAAATGGAAACAACGGAGCACCTTAGCTTTCGTCTTTATTCAAGACGAAAGCTAAGGTACTCCGTTGTTTCCATTTTCCCGTGTGATTTTATCAAGATTAAGGTACTCCGTTGTTTCCATTTTCCGTGTGATTTTATCAAGATATATATATATATATATATATATATATATATATATATATATATATATATATATATATATATATATACTGTATATATATATATATATATATATATATATATATATATATATATATATATATATATATATATATATATATATATACTGTATATATATATATATATATATTTGAGGGACAGGATTTCAAGGTATAATTTAATTTTACCTCAAAAAGTAAATAAGTAAATAATAGCAGTACACTAAGAATTAAAGCTATCATTCTTCCCCCAAAATTAGTAACTACTCGGAAGAATTGTGGATGGGGACTGATTACACAATCTGAGAAACAAACACTAAATCCCTGCATGGTGAAAACAAGTCTATATGAAATTAAGAAGACTCCTCGGCCGAGCAGAAACATCAAGCAAATATCATGTACAGTCTTAGACCAACTACAGAAGTATCTCACAAAGACACATATACTACTTTCCTCCGACCTTTACTTTCATTACTTTCATCAGCAGTGACATAAGCAAGTTTGCGGATGACACCAAAATAGGGCGGCAAATTAATTCAGGGCAGGATGCAAATGCATTACAGGAGGATCTAAATAAACTCCAGGGGTGGTCTGAAAAATGGCAAATGAAATTCAACACCATCAAGTGCAGCGTACTTAATATTGGAAGAACAAATACTTATAATGTATGCAGCCTTAACAACATCAACCTAGAGAAGTCGACTTGTGAAAGAGACCTAGAGGTACTTGTAAGCCCGGACCTACGGCCTACAAAACAGTGCGTTAATGTTCGAAATAAGGCAAACAGAGTATTGGGTTTTATATCTAGAAGTGTAAGTAATGAGAGTGTAGAGGTCTTATTGCAACTATATCTTGCGCTAGTCAGGCCGCACCTCGATTATGCGGTTCAGTTCTGGTGCCCTTATTATAGAATGAATATCAATTCACTGGAGTCGGTGCAGCGAAGAATGACGAAAATGATTCCGGGACTTAGAAACCTTCCATATCAGGATAGGTTAAAGAAACTAAACTTGCATTCCCTAAAAAGACGAAGAGTGCGGGGATATATTATAGAAGTATTCAAGTGGGTGAAAGGAATCAATAAAGGTGATATAGATAAAGTTCTTATAATATCCGAGCAGTATAGGACTCGGAACAACGGATTTAAGTGTGATAAGTTTAGGTTTAGGAGGGAGATAGGAAGGAACTGGTTTACAAATAGGTTGGTGGACGAGTGGAACAAGCTTAGCAACTTTGTAGTAAGTGCTGGAATGCTGGAAAGTTTCAAAAGGAGGCTGGATATATTCATGGATGATAGAGAGTGGTAGTAACTCTCGACAGGAGCTGCCATGCACAGGCCAACCGGCCTATTGCAAACTCCTTATTTTCTTATGTTCTTATGTCCTTATATCTGGAAAAAATCTCTGGGATTCCCCTTGGATTCTCTTGCTATCCTGATTTCATAGTTCCTCTTTGCCTTCCTTACATTTTTCTTAACATTCCTAGATAGTTCATTATACCTATCTCTGAGATGCTGCTCCCCTCCCTTTAATTTCTTATATATTCCTTTCTTTATTCCTATGTCATTTTTAAGTTTTTTGGTCATCCACCTTGGCTCATTCTTATTGGACCTAGTTTTTCTCTATGGTATATTTTGTTCCTGTGCTTTACGTAGTATACTAGTAAATATATTATAGTCACGATCAATTGTTGTGTCACCTGTGACCTCACCCATTCCTACCGGAGACTGACCTGACCATTCCCAGGTGACCTCACCTAGGTACCTTCTGAACCCCTCATAATCCGCTGATCGAAAGTCTGGAACTGTGACCATATTGTCATTATTTTTTGTTTCCCAATTTAGGGTGAACCTGATTTCTCTGTGATCATTGTTCCCTAGTTCTCCCCCTATTGTGATATCTCTGATAATATATTCTTTATATGTTAATTCTAGGTCTAATATATTATCACCTCTGGTATGTTCTGTAATTAGTTTTTTTTTTTTAAATTGTACTGTACTGATTGTAGGAAGTCTTCAAATTCATAGTCACCTACAATGTTGTCCCAGTCAAGATTTCGGAAGTTTAAATCCCCCATAATGCACAGGTTGTTTATTTTGCTGCCCTACTCATTTCCTGCCATATGAGCTGAGCTGCTTCTTTCCCAAGATTTGGGGGCCTGTAAATCACTCCCATAATTAGTTTCTCTCTTCTTTCCGCAATTTCTACCCACACAGACTCGGTTTCTATTTCACCCTTTATTGAATTATTAGTACAACATTTTAATGTATCCTTGACGAAGAGTGCGACCCCTCCCCCCTTCCTACCTTCCCTGTCCTTGTGAAAAAGGTTGTACCCTTCTATCTTGTACTCTGATAAAAAGTTCTTGCTCGCCAGATTCATCCAAGTTTCCGTGATTGCTATGACGTCTACATGCCGAGGAGGCATTATCCCAGTCAATGCAAGGCTTATTATCGCTTATATGAATGAACAAAGCATTGGATTCCTGTCCTTTCATAACACTATATTTATGCTGTTGAAGTCTAGTTATAAGATCTTTACCCGTCTGGCCTAAGTAGAACATATTACATTCCTTGCAAGGAACCGGCTCCATTGTTGGGAAGTTCTTAATTAACATTTGTTTTACAGTGCATGAGTTACTATTTGTTGCATTTACTTTCCAGGTTTTCAGTTGTAGTGTTAACTTCGTGTTCTCTCGTTTCCTATGTGGTTATCAGCAAACATGGATCACGCGCACCTACAGTGATTTATGTTGCACAGACGCACACACACACACACACCCAGACATCCAGACACGCACACACACACACACACACACATATATATATATATATATATATATATATATATATATATATATATATATATATATATATATATATATATATATTAATAAAATGTGTGATTTTATCAAGATTTATCTTATCTACGTTTCCATTGTGGATTTGCATGAAATATATGCATATATATATATATATATATATATATATATATATATATATATATATATAATGTGTGTGTGTGTGTGTCTATGTGTGTGTGTACGTACCTGTGTGTGGTTTGAGGATAATATGATGGGTTACGCCTTCAATAACACTCATTTTGTGCTGCTATTTGTCTTTAATAGTGATTATAATATTTGACAGACTGACAACTTACGAAAAGCTTTTGCAATTCCATAATGAAATTGTGAAATACCGTAAGTGATTCGGATCTTAATGAAATAAACATCTGACGCATGGTGTAGTCCACTCCAAAATCTAACCGAAAAATTAGTACGAGTCTAGTGTTACAAAGAAGAGCGTAGACATAGTTCAGGCGCAGTGACTTGCCTTACCATATCTTCTTTCCTAGTCTTTTCGTTACATCAGTCTGTTTGTCTCTGTTATATACTGCATTTTAATAACTGACGAGAACAGTTACATTTCGACTATACACGTTATGAATTAGTGGTGTATGAACGTTAGGGGGTTAAAGCTGGTGCAGTGCTGCGTTTGAAACCTGAGCGTTCATATGTATAAAGAAGAGGTATATAGTTACTATATAAAACTGAAAAAAAAAAATCTCGGGACACTGGTCTTTAACGCGTACACAAATTCTGGTATGATAAATAAATAAATAAATATATATATACACACACATATATATATGTACTGTATATATATATATATATATATATATATAATATATATATATATATATATATATATATATATATATCACCAATGAATTAGTAATTTTCATATGTTTAGGATAGCAAAAAACTAAGTTTTAAGACATAGGCACATTACGTTGTCTTAAGTACATAATTATCCACCAGGATCTAATAAGTAACGTCGCGGCAACTCTGATCTCCAGATACGACCCGTTTAGACAGACCATATTCTGAGGAGCTGATAAATATGATTACACACATTGTACCAAGATCTCACAATAAACCGATAAATATACTGTAGGGGATAAAATTAACTCATCATCAATTTTAATACGAAAGGCTTACTGATGAGGCGGTTCTTAAGTCTTCATATCAGGCTTATGTTTTTCTAGACTGAAGAATATGATCACCAAGGATCTCAACTCCCAGGGCTAAAAGACTGATGACGTGGCCACCAATGAGTACCAAGAACATCCCCTGAAACGAGAGCACAATGTTGAATTAAAACATACTTGCCGATGAACAAATTAATTAATTATATTTATTTACAAGTGCAGGTTATTTTTTTTCTAAACTATCTAAGTAAACAATTTTTTTTATCAAATTTCACTTAACAATTAAGGGGGGGGGGGGGGGGTCATACCCACACCACGTGGACCCAGGGAGGTGTAAGGTGAGAGGGCATTGAAGTTAGCGAGGGAGGTCGAGGAGGAAAGTGTTTCACCTGAATCGGAGCAGACAAGTTCCAGGACAGGAGAAAGGTCGTAATTTGCTTTTCATAATTTTCACTGTTAAATTTACCCAAAGTGAGACTTGCCCGACGCATCGATTCATTAAATTTGTCAACAGCTTCACTGAAAAAAGTCTCACACACACACACACACACAATTTCATAAGTTAGGGTGATACATTACCAAGCGACTTCCAGGCATTTAGGGATGACAGGTGTGACGCATCAGGACATAAAAAAAAAAAAACGACGAGTCTGCCGACCACACACCGTGGCAGGGGTCAACATGCCGCCGGCACCGTACACGGGCCGGTGGAAGTTGTTTGGACTTACTTCCTAGCCCCCATTGGTCCCTGTTCACCTAGCAGTAAAGTAGGTACCTGTTGTAAGTCGAAAGTTGCGAATTCGTATTCAGGGAATTGTTGGAGCTTCCATTAACATGATGACATAAACCACTGACTCTTCAAGCTTCTACGCCCTTGACTCTTCAGGCTTCTACGCCCTTAACTCATGAGACATAAAGGCAAGCATGAACTTAGCATGCTTCCCTGTTGGGCGCTGTAAACGCTTCTGCGCTTCACCTTACACAAGGATGTAGCGGGGTGCCCAATAAAAAAAAAAAAAAAAAAAAAATAGAAGTATCGCGTCATAAATGCCGACACGGCAGTTTTGTGTCTTGCCATCAGCAGCCACCTCATGATCAGCGGAAAGATCCTTCTATGGATTGTGATGAATGAAGACCTCCCTCCGCAACACTTAAAATTCGGGTAATTTTTTCCTTCTCGTCAAAAATCATTTCTGTACTTCAACAGCTAAGATCTTTAAGAACGTAACTAGGTCAGTAAGTACACTAGTTCCTCATCACCTAACAGTTATGAGAGGTCACAGTAATAAAGGGCCTCCAGCAGCAGGCAAGTGATCACTCTTGTTTGCTGGCGACGTAACAGTGCATAGTGGACTTTATAGTTACCCACAAAATCCTATCGTGACCGTATGCTGTTGGATGTTGCTCAGTGTTTAAGGTCTATTTGATTATTTGTGTCAGTATTGACCATCAACATTAGTTAAGTTCGTAGTGAGTTTATATTTCCTCCTAGCTCAAATTCAAAATGGTCAATGTCTTATAAATACACATGACAAAGGCATAACAAGGCCACTTAGGCTGCTAGTAATATATTTACGTTATGACAGTGTATATAAAGTGATAACTTACAGTAGCTCATAGAATATGATGCTTCCTATGCAGACGAATTACAATATTTTTTTTATCGTACATGGACATATACAACTTAACTATGATGGTAAAATTACCAAAGAAATTTAACAAATTGATTTTGAAAGCAAATTGAACCAATCCAGGTACATGGTCTATAGTTTACAGGTTGAAATTTTGTGGTGTTGGTCCTATATAATAGAAATTCTCAGTTTTTTGTTGCTTGGCCATCTTTCACTTTACCGAGAGGTTTATAAGAGAAAGTGGTGTGTTGACAGTGATCTTGGTTGAGGCATGGACACATGAGGTAGAGTTGGGCACTGTGGTTTTCATCCAGTAGTCATACAATCCTGCCTCCGTCACTAACTTTATCCTGCAGGTAAAATGTAACTAAGATTAAACAAAGTCTATCATCCAAATAATGCCCCCACCACTACCATCACTAATAAACAATGATGATATACCTTGTATATAGTAGATTAAACAGGAGTGAAATATAAAAAGCAATCTGAGTGATTCAATAATGCTTCTAATATTACTGCTAACTGCTATGGTGCGTTCAATGTACAGCACTGTACACCGTCCCACACTTCGGTAATGGATGAAGTGTACAGTATAGCTACGTCCAAGAAATTGAAGGTTCCTATTTCAAAAAGAGCCTGAAATATTGCCCGGATAATCAGGAAACAATCAAACAAACAACCTGAATAACATTTTTCGCCTGAGCTTCACTCGGCACCTGGAGACGAAATAGGGAAGGGGACGAGGCGAGAACAGAGCATAAAAAAAGATAATTAAATTTAGATCTCAGATTTGATGTAATATTATTATCTATTAATTTCTTCACTTTAGTCCTAATTTTTATTATACATGACACAAGATGGTGTACCTCTCACTGATTACCGGGACTAAGGGACTGTTCTTCCGGCCCACCATGGCAAACATGAGTGGCAGCAACAACTCTCTTGATGCATAGAAGTCACACCGACCTGTTAGAATCATAACGTTTATTCAGAAACATCGGGAAAAGGACAATCTGAGGCTTAAAGTACAGAAACAATAATTCCCATGTGTTGACAGTATCATATGTGTTAGAGTTTTACATAATTATAATTAAGGCGGCAGGACTTATTAAAACTACATAAACTATTCGTGTGTGTGTGTTAGTATACAGGGTGGTGAAATGCGTCTAGTGCGGAGGCTTTATGTTAGTGTTAAGGTGCAAGCACTGTTTGCTCCCTCTAGCTTTCAGCTACCGCCGCTGGCTAG
The DNA here is from genome assembly GCA_958450375.1 of Homarus gammarus. Lineage (NCBI taxonomy): Eukaryota > Metazoa > Arthropoda > Malacostraca > Decapoda > Nephropidae > Homarus > Homarus gammarus. Next base: position 123,639 of record CAUDMG010002753.1, on the reverse strand, counting down.
CCCTCGTGGCGAAAAGGGAGCAGTACACAGTCTCTTCACCATCAAGACTCCTGCAGTGCCTCCTCGTAGCAACACACGGTAACTGGGTGCCTCGTGGGCCCAGGCTAGACCAGCAGGGGATCTCGGAGTAGCAGTGGGCCCCAGAGGGACGGCGCATAGGCCAACTGGCATGTGGACACGTCCTGGCGCCTACCAACCATTGCCGCGCTGCCTTGTGGATTAATCTTGGTAGGTATAAGGCTACGGAACTTAACCCCGAACGAAAAATCTGCGGTGGAGCCCCGCATCAGGCAGACATGCTTACAGAGCTCCAACAAGACCCCAATGGCGGTATAGGCGGAAGAAGTGAACACCATGGGAACCCAACGACTACACTGGCAGACAAAGAAAATGCCTGATGGACAGGCTACTAAGGCGAAACCCAACAAACTGGGCTTCGGTAGTCCATTGCAACTCTCCCTCTCCCCAGTCGTCGCAATACTTGCACCACTGGATCAGGAAGTGGGAGAGCCAAGCTGTGTGGTTGCAGCCTGCGCTCCTGCCTCACCACATAAATCAACTCACACGCAGTAATCATTCAGCTCATCATACCTCTCATCATCATCAAAATTCCTATACCCCAAAAGTCCTATGGCGATGGACGAGTGGCGACGGAAGCAGGCAGAGATGACTGCCGGGAGTCTCTAGTCACACATCTGCACATGGGCGGCACAGATAATACGGTCGTTTATGCACTGGGATATAGGCAGCAGTACTGTACAATCTGGTCCTGTCTGTGCGACTGAGCATCCCTTTCGAGGAGCCACTCTGCTCACCCCTCATTGGGAGGGGGCTAGAAAAGGTGCTCTAAACATAACCCGCCTAAAAAACAACCTAACTGGTCAATCGCACCCAATAAGGTCACCCTTATGCAGTCGAAAACACAATCAAAATCACAGATCCAAACAAAAACAAACTATACAACCTCTTATGGTCGCTGCATAGAATGTCAGGACCCTACTGGATACTGGCACAAATGAGTGTCCTGAAAGAAGAACTGCCCTTGAGGCAAAATAGTTGGCTAGGTATAACATCGACTTAGCAGCCATCAGTGAGTCTCGGCTCCCAGAAGAGGGTCAAACCACAGAACGGGAGTTTGGCTATACCTTCTTCTGGAAGAGTAAGACTGCTGCAAAGAGAAACCTCATTTACGGAGCTGGCTTTGGAATCCGCCAACGCATCCTACACAGGCTGATTAAAATGCCTATTGGGATCAATGAGCGCCTCATGACGCTCCGAGTTCCACTGAATCACTTACGTGATGCATTTTTCATCAGAGAATGACATCTAGGAGGCCTTTTACTCAGACCTCGACAGAGTGCTAACCTCTATCCCCAGAGACGATAAGGTTGTGCTCCTTGGTGACTTCAATGCCAGAGTTGGCAGACATGCTGACATTTGGCAGTGACCCATAGAGAGAAATGTACTAGGCGAGTGTAATAACCAACTGCATACTCTTCCTCAGCAATTGTGATGCACACAACATCAATATCAACAATACCTTGTTTAGTCAGGCCAACAAGTTCACGGGTTCGTGGCAACACCCACGATTCAAACACTGGCATTCCATCGGCTGCATTATTGTCAGAGAACGAGATCGCCGAGATGTCCATATCACCCATGCTATGCGTGGCTAAGACTATTGCGATACTGATTATCGGCTCGTCAGAGCCAAGCTCTCACTTCACGTCGCCCCAAAACGGCGAAGGCAACAAGCCTTCAGAAGAGGTTTTAACACTAAGCGTCTGGAGGATCCAGCGGTATCACAGGCTTTCAGAGACCAGCTCGAACATCGGCTGATAAACAAACCCGGCGACAAACAACCCAAATCCAAGTGCCGAATGCGATATTCTCGACACTGCCATGACAAAAATCTGCAGAAAGACCCTCGGTCAAACCGAAAGAATACACCTGGCAACCAATGTACGCATCGATGATAAACATGCTGCTTTAACTGACTGGTAGAGCAGCTCTCACTCTCGGACTAAAGCCGATACCTTCCGCAAGAAGAGAACTGCAACCCAGTGCGAATTTAGCAATCTAAAGAAAAACTGGTATAAAATTAAGCATGTGAAACACAAAAATTTGCAGATCAGCACAAGATGCACGAATTTATCAATTCCACTAAAACATTTTATGGGCCAATCACTCGTGCCGCAGCTCCCCTCCTCTTATCAGACAGTAACTCCATAATTAAAGACGATGAAGCCTTCAGTGCTGAAAAGAGTACTACCATTCACTGCTCAACCGAAACACCGATGTGGATGTCCTGACTATCCAGCAGGTCCTTCAGCATCCAGAGCTGACCCACCTCAGCTATCCTCCATCCCTGGATGAGGTAGCTACTGCTATCAAACAGATGAAAAATAACAAAGCCTCAGGGCCTGATGAAATCCCAGCCGAGGTGTATAAAGCAGGAGGACCTCTGCTTACTAGCCGTCTCCACTCTCTTTTGGAGACTATAAGGGAAAAGGAGGAAATCCCCCAATCTCTTAAAGACGCCTCCATCGTCAATATTTATGAGAACAAGGGAGACCGGTCAGACTGTGGCAAGCAGGCGAAAAACTTCCACCCCGAATCTCAATGTGGATATAGACCATCACGTGGCACCACTGACATGATCTTTGCTGCCCGTCTGATACAGGAAAAGTGCAGCGAAGAGCGTCGTGACCTGTACATGGCATTTATCGATCTAACCAAGGCCTTCGACTTGGTCAACAGGGAAGCCCTCTGGTGGACTCTCAGCCGTTTTGGCTGCCCACCAAAATTTATCACCATTGTGAGACAACTCCACGATGGCATGAAAGGCAGTGTCCTGCACAATGGCACCGAGTCTGAGTTCTTCCCCATCCAACCAGGGGTTAAATAAGGGTGTGTACTGGCACCGACTCTCTTTTCCAAGTTCTTGGCTACCTTCCTTACTCGTGCCAGCGCAAATTAAGACGGTGGGGTGTACATAGGGTACAGAATGAAGGCTCCTTTCAACATAGGACGACTCCAGGCAAGAACAAAGGTGTCAGCAGCTTACCATTACTGAGCTTCAGTATGCAGACGACCTCACCCTTGTCGCTCACACAGAATGCGACCTACAGGAGATTCTGAACACGTACACAGATGCATATGCATACTTCGGCCTTGAGGTGAATGTACGTAAGACTCAGATTTACTTTCAGCCTGCCCCTGGTACAGCCACACCTCCACCATCCATCCAGCTTAACGGTACTACCTTCTCTAATGTTACCTACTTTCGGTATCTCGGCTCTCACCTGTCCACCACTGCGGACATCGATGAGGAGATTCAGTATCGGATCAGATGTGCATCTCAAGCCTTTGGCAGACTCCGAAACCGTGTCTTCATCTGTAGGGAGCTGAAATTATCTACAAAGTTACACGTATATCGAGCAGTGATCCTCTCCACCGTGCTACGTGGCAGCTAGACATAGGTCACGTGCAGGAGGCACATCAAGGCACTTGAAAACTTTCACCAACATAGTCTACGTTCCATCCTCCGAGTTCGCTGGAAAGACAAGAGAACAAATAAAAGTATTCTTGCTGACACCAACTGTAGAAGCATTGAGTCTACCGTTATCTATGAACAGCTACGCTGGACTGGCCATGTTGCCCACATGGACGACAGTAGACTGCCAAAGCAGCTTCTTTACAGTCACCTAACGAATAGTAAACGTAACGCTGGCCGGCAACTGAAAAGGTATAAGGATAGTCTTAAGACAAATCTGAAAAAGTGCCAAATTTACCCCCTCATCTGGGAGACGATTACTCCACACCATAAGGCTTGGGGGATCGCCACGGAAAAAGGTGTCAATACTTTCGAGTTAGCCCGACTGTATAACCGAGGCAGACAAGCGTCAACGCCGGAAAGACACTGCCGCCGCCCCTTCTGCACTAGATGTAGCCCCCTCATGTGGAACATCTGGGATCGACGCTGATGGTTCCGTATCGGCCTCTTTAGTCACCTCAGAACTCACCAACCTAGGTGCCACCCTTAATAACTCATATCATTGCATTGTAGGGTTTCGTGATATTATGTTGTCTAGCACTCAGGATGGATGGATGGAAACTCTAAGGTGGTGGTTTTCTTATATAATATAAGTTATATGAAAGACACGTTCGGTGAGTAGCATGCTGAAGGAGGTAGATGTGCAGGAGCTTCGTTAGAGGAGATGTTGCCTGTTGCTGGCCTCCAGGTTGAATGAGAGCTGGACAGCGAGGAGCTTGCTTGGAGGAGGTGTTGCGTGTTCAGGAACGTAGAGTAGAATGAATCTTAATGGAGAGACAGAGCTTATATACACAGCAGCCGGAAGTAAACCCGTGGGAAGTCGCCGGTTTCTTGACTCCGTTTCTAGGATATGGTAGCAGCTGGTGACGCCCCCCTCAGGGCCGCTCGTTTGGTTGCTAGGGAAGACGTAGCAGGTGGCTGGTTGGTAGGATACTGTGGCATTGGAATGCGGCTACGCAGTTGTAGGGGAGACGTCCACTACAATACTCCCCCTCCCCTCCCGGTGCGGCGGGAGGCTGGATGTTGTCCGGGTTGTGTCCCACACATAACACATACCGGGCAGGTGTACGTACGACTCGGCCGCTACGTGTAACAACTCCGTCTAGTGACACAAAACCTGTGGGAGAATTAGGAGGAGAAAGAGGGTTTGGGATTAGAGGGGGTTGTACAAGCAATGGTTGCTGTGCTCCTGCTGCTGCAGGGGCTGCATCAGGAGGAGGGTCCATGGCAGGAGCAGGTTCTATGATACAGGTTCAGGTTCTATGACAGGAGGAGGGTCTATGACAGGAGCAGGTTCTACAGCAGGAACAGGGTGTACATGAGGGTGAAAAGAGGGTGCCCAGAAATGTCGTGGGCGTGGTGATGCTGCCGGTGGTAACTGCGGGTAGACTGGTGCAGGCATAGTTTGTTGGTGGTGCTGCTGGGCTGGGGGCCCGACGGGTAAGGTGGCCGGTTTGACTCGGTCTATGCTGACGGTGTCATGTCTGCCATTCCGGATAATCGTCAGGAACTTTGCTGAACGGGTAACCACCTGGAAGGGTCCATCGTAGGGGCGTTGTAATGGGTTGCGGTGAGCATCATGCCTGACGAAAACATACTCGGCTGTGAGTAGTGCAGGAGGGATGTGTTCAGGGCGCCGAGTAGGCTGGCGTGGAGCAGCAGCTCTGAATGCAGAAACTGCTTGTCGTAGCTTTTGGAGTAAGTCGTGACGAACGGCTGGAGTGGTTTGGTGGGGATCAGGAGGGAGTGAGAAATCCCCGGGAAGCCGAAGGGGCTCGCCTAGTGTCAGATCTGCTGGGCTACAGTCCATATCCTCCTTGTGTGACGCACGGATGCCGAGGAGCACTAAGGGAAGCGCATCAGTCCAGCTGTAAGGGTCGTGCTGTGCCTTGAGTGCGTCCTTCAGCTGCCGGTGAAAACGCTCTACCATGCCGTTGGCTTGAGGGTGGTATGCTGTAGTGCGTTGTCTAGACGTGCCGAGGAACTGTAGGAGGGGCTGCCAGAGTTGTGACTCAAACTGGACTCCTCGGTCAGTGATTATGGTTGCGGGGGGGCCAAAACGGGAAACCCAACCGGAAATGAAGGCGCGGACAGTAGTCTCTGCTGTAGCGTTGGGCATGGGAATTGCTTCTGTCCACCTGGTGAAACGGTCGATGCAGGTGAAGATGTAGATGCTACCGTAGGATGATGGCAGAGGTCCCATGATGTCGAGGTGTACTACTTGAAAACGTCCTTTGGGAATAGGGATGGTTTGTAAGGGGCCCGTATGTGACGATGTATTTTGGAGGACTGGCAGGCCAGACACTGGGCAGCCCATTTCTTAGTATCAGACTTGATGCCGGGCCAGACGACACGTTGCGTGGGGAGGCGCTGGGAGGCCCGCACACCCGGGTAGCTGAGACCATGGATGCAGTCGAAAACAGCGCGGCGGTAGACGTGAGGCACGAACGGTCTAGGCTGTCCACAGGATACGTCGCACCACAATTTTATCTTTGTGCCAGGAACAGGGAGTTCTTGGAGTATGAGGCCTGAGGGGGATGTCTTGTGTACTGTCAGGTCTTCGTCTTTCTCTTGAGCCGCGGCTAGTTGCCCATAATCAATGGGTGGAGATGAGGGAAGAATGTTGGATATACAACGAGAGAGGGCGTCGGCGATCTCGTTGTGGTTGCCTTTAATGTGTTGGACGTCGCTGGAGAACTCCGAGATGTAAGCCAAGTGGCGCAGGACACGAGGTGTATGTGACTGGGAAGCTGAAACGAAGGCGTGGACGAGGGGCTTGTGATCAGTGAAGATGGTGAACTGACGGGCCTCGAGGAAGTGATGGAAATGTTTGACAGCCAGGTATATGGCCAGGAGTTCTCGATCAAAAGCGCTGTACTTGTGGTGTGGTGGTTGAAGCCGTTGTGAGAAGAAAGCAACGGGCATGAAAATTCCCTTTGATCTCCTGTTGTAAGACGGCGCCCACTGCAGTAGAAGAAGCGTCTGTTGTGAGAGTGGTCCGGGCGTTAGGTGGGGGGTGGGCCAGGAGGGTGAGGCGTGTAATGTGCTGTTTGACAGTGGTGAATGCCGTAGTAGCCTCTTGAGTCCACACGAGAGACTTGTGAGACTTCTTTGGGAGTCCCTTGAGAAGGTCGTGTTGGGGGGCTAGGACGGTGGCAGCTTTGTCAATGAAGCTGTGGTAGTAGTTGACTAAACCCAGGAATTCTCGGAGTTTCTTCGCCGTTTCAGGTTTGGGGAACTCCCTAATCGCAGTTATCTTCTGCGGTAGGGGTTGTATGCCACTGGGCGAGACTCTGTGACCGAGGAAATCGATGGCCGAGGTTCCAAAGACGCACTTAGCAGGATGAACTTTCATGTTGTTGTTCTGCAGGCGTTGGAGAAGGAGTTGTAGGTGGTGGCGGTGCTCGGCAGGCGTCGAAGATGCGACGAGGATGTCGTCAATGTAGACGGTGACAAAATCGAGGTCGCGAAGCATATGGTCCATGTACCTCTGGAAAGTCTGTGCTGCATTGCGTAAGCCAAAACTCATGAAAGTGTACTCGAAGAGTCCAAACGGAGTGGTGATGGCTGTCTTCTGGGTATCTGCCGGTGCTACTGGGATCTGGTGGAAGGCACGCTCCAAGTCGATCTTCGAGAAGATAGTCTTGCCATGAAGTTTGTGGTGAAAGTTCTGGACATGCGGAATAGGGCACCTGTCAGGTTTGGTGACGAGATTCAGGGCTCTGTAGTCGCCACACACCCTCCACTCGCCGGGTGTTTGCTTAGGAACCATGTGAAGAGGCGATGCCCAGGGACTCCTTGAAGGGCGAATGATGCCGTCTTGCAGTAGTTTGTCGAATTCTACTTTGGCTGTGTTCAGGAGCTCAGGGCGCAGGAGGCGAGGGCGTGAAAAGACAGGTGGTCCTTTGGTTTCGATGTGGTGGAAAATTCCCGATGTAGGTGGTGGGGGTAGGGAGACTCGGGGTGAGAAAAGTTCCTTGAATTTGTCGAGCAGGGAGGAGAACTCGTTGGAAGGCGCAAGACAGGTGATAGTGTCGGTGTGTCTGGCACGAGAACCCTGGATCTTGCGTGCTGTAGGCTCATGGATGAGGCATAGATGACTTGGTTTGACGCCGAGCTTGTGGAAGGTGAGGAAGTCGAAACCAAGGATGGGTTGAGACACGTCTGCCATCACGAATAACCAACGCAGAGTATTGGGCAGACCGAGGTCTAAGGCGAGGGTGCGTACGCCGTAGGAGGCTATGGAGGTACCGTTGGCAGCGAACAGGTCATAAGAGGGTTGCTTTGACTTTTCTTGTAGTGAGGGAGGGATGAGGCTGACCGATGAACCTGTGTCGATGAGGAACTTCTTGCCGGAGGTGCGGTCGGTGACGCTCAGTAATGAGGCGCCTGAAGGGACGGAGGCTGAGGCGTCTACCAGCCTCCGGTGTTGCCGTTTCGCGAATAGGTGCAATAGGGCTCACAGTTTCGAGCATTGCGGCCGAAAGTCTGGTGATACCAGCAGAGGGTATATATGGTGTGCTGGGGGTTGGCTGCTGTGTGTCGGAACTTGTAGGGCGTAGTGTGTGAGTCAGGAACTGGCGCAGCAGCGGGTATGGAGGAGCAGAACTGCTCAATGGTGTCCATCCTGCGGTTCAAAGTTTGCAACAGGTCCTTGATGTCTTGTGAGGTATTGCTCGGCTGACGGGTGTTGACCCGGCTTACAAGTTCGGTGGTAGGTACTGGTGCGACCGTGGCGGCAAGGGGTGCAGCAGTGCACTCGTTGAAAATTCTGTCTGCCGCAGTTGCATATAGTTCTGGTGTCGCAGAGTAATCTACTGCGGACAGGATGTTGCGTACTTCTGTGGGTAGCTTTTGTGCGTGAAGCTGGCGCAGGATAGAGTCAGGGAGTCTGTCTGTGTGACGGGAGTTCAGCCTACACATCTCCCAGAGACGTCCCGGGGTTGAGTTCCCGAGGGAGATAGAGGATAGGTCTTGCAGGAGATTGGGGCTGGTCTGTTGATAACGCGTCTTCAAGGCATCCCGCAGGGTAGCGAATTTGTTGTCATCTGGAGGGTTGGAAATGGTCTGTGAGACCCGCGTGGCGACTTCCTTGGGCAAGGCACAGAGCAGGGCGCCATACTTTTGCTCGTCAGTCGCTTGTGAGCCGATGAGGGCTGCTTCCACATGGTCTAGCCAGTCCTCGACGTTGTGGTTGAAAGTCGATAGAGAGATCCGTCTGTCCTCCATCCTGTGTGAGTGCTTATCTCCGGGGTCACCATTTGTAGGGTTTCGTGATATTATGTTGTCTAGCACTCAGGATGGATGGATGGAACTCTAAGGTGGTTTTCTTATATAATATATGTTATATGAAAGACAGTCTGGTGCTGGAGATGCCGTGTGGTGAGGAGCTGCTCAGTAGACACGTTCGGTGAGTAGCGTGCTGAAGGAGGTAGATGTGCAGGAGCTTCGTTAGAGGAGATGTTGCCTGTTGCTGGCCTCCAGGTTGAATGAGAGCTGGACAGCGAGGAGCTTGCTTGGAGGAGGTGTTGCGTGTTCAGGAACGTAGAGTAGAATGAATCTTAATGGAGAGACAGAGCTTATATACACAGCAGCCGGAAGTAAACCCGTGGGAAGTCGCCGGTTTCTTGACTCCGTTGCTAGGATACTGTAGCAGCTGGTGACGCCCCCCCCCCCTGGGCCGCTCGTTTGGTTGCTAGGGAAGACGTAGCAGGTGGCTGGTTGCTAGGATACTGTGGCAGTGGAATGCGGCTACACAGTTGTAGGGGAGACGTCCACTACAGCATCATAGCTGGATGATCGTCGTACTTGATTCCGAGTGACAGCAAAGCAGTAGTATATGCAGAAGATAATACCTATTAAAAATTACAAATAACAGTCCTGTCTCCTCTTACACAACGAAATATTGAGACACATTAAAAAAATCACCTGTATTTGAAAAGTCTTGAGCGACGAAGACCTTCTCGGTGAGGTCTTCAGTGATAAGTACGTGGTCACCCCGTCGCACCATCGTGTCTACACTCGCTGGGAACATGGTGCTTCTTTGGTAGGTGATTCGGCCTGCCTTTTCTGAGTCCGCCAGTTCTTTATAGATGCCGGATTTCGCGCTCTATGCATGAATTGAAACTTTGAAAGATAAATTATGTTGGCAGATTAAGATTTTACCAAAGAAAATAGTAATAATTTTCTTTACAAGTTTTAAGAATAACCAACATTTGCAGAAGGGAAGCAAATATGAGAAACAAATAACGATAATACATTTAATATTAACGATTAAAAAAACAAATTGATTATAGGAGAAATACTACAGTCGTATTGTGCAAAGTGAGCCACATCCACCAATACTGAAGCAAATATATAGTTTGGAATTTTACTCCTTAACATTTGTAATCCTAGGAAGCACAAGCATTACTTAGGATTACTGAGACGGTTAAATTTCGCAAAAGTTTCACTCAATTAATAAAAGCAATAATAGAAAGGATACAAAAACATCTAACTTACGCGAAAATATTGCACATACGCTGAGTTAGCCTCCCAGATCATGATTGCCGATGGGTCATCCAACACCGCTTGGAGTGTTTGGTAGGGTTGTGGGAAGTATCTCACAGCCAAGAGGGACATTAGGTTACCATTGTAGCTCTTTATCAACACCAGCATCATCAACATCCAGCTTCCTAACATCCACCGCTCCCACCATCGGTCCCTCACCACAGACATGTCTGCCAGCAAGACATTGAAGAAAACAATTTTATATTTTATATCTCAGAACCTAGAAGATTCATTGGCCATACATCTCAGTATGTACTACGTTAAAGATCCTACACACCGACAACGGAAACCGAGACAACAACACTGTGATGTAAGTTAAGTCCAGGGCCTAGATGCCCTAATATATTTAAGTCACTTAGTTTCTGCTGGCACTTGTAACTCTGCTAGCTCACATAAGTCATCTGTCTTAGCTAAGACCATATGCACAAAGCAATTTAAGTGCCATAGAGTCTGGGATTTTGGAACTTAAGTCCACTCCTGAGTTGTCTAAAGTGAGCAAACTGGCCCTGCGTTCACTAAGGCAACACTACTTTTAGCTGTAGCGTGCGGTCTTTTGTGGAGTTTGATCATGTAATACATAAGAAAGGTATTTTAAATGACATCTACAAGAAAACTATCAAATATCGTAATTTTCTTTAAAATCAAATTTGCATGCGTGGTACTCGTACCTCCGCCAACTTTTTTGTTTACACAAAGTCGGGAGGGTAACGGTCACTCCTATACATTACCTCTCTAAGATGAAAGACGGTAAAATAAATAATTAAAGGTATATTCATAAAGAAAGAACAGAATATAGTTGATTGAAAGTATACAAAGAAATACTGAATATATTTACAGATTAAAGCATAGAAAGTATAAATATATATAAAATAAAGAATAAATAAACCTCAGTTGTGATTTTGTTGATTCGTAGCTAATGTAGCTAATATTGTGTGACATTGTGGTGAATGTGGTCTTCCATGTGTGTTTCAAGTGTAGTGCATAATAGCACTCAACTGTCTTGGGATACGACAATCGTAAGTTTGTTTTCAACATGCAAACTAAAGTTTTCACTTTGTCCTCACTTCAGTTTTGTTTTTTTACGAGAATCAGCCCACCTCGGCACAGGTCATCGACCCACAAAAATAAATAAAAATAGAAAAGGAAAAGGTTATATTAATCTACACCACGAAGATGCCGGAAAACCAGCTTTTTAAAGTGAGACAGATTGTACTATGAGTATGGAAACACAGAAGAAGGCAGAGCATTCCACAGTTTGGCTGTGTAAGGAAAGAAGGATGTACTATAACGGGTTATTATAGTGTGACCGACATCCACAGAGAAACGGTGGACACCGTGGGCAAGACGTGTGTTACGAGCACATGGCCTTGCCGGCGGTACACAGGACGCCAAATCCACCGAACATTGCCCGTTAAAGTACCTGTAAAAGAGAGAGAGTGAAGCAACATTGCGGCGAAGAGAAAGAGAAGAAAGATTATCAACTAAAGGAGGAGAGTTAATAAGACGAAATGCCTTTGATTCCACCCTATCTAACAGTTGGACAGAAGAAGAGCCACTCCAGATATGAGAGCAGTACTCCAAATTAGGAAGAATGAATCCCTTATATACTTGAAGCAACTGCTCAGGAGTGAAGTAGCTACGGCATCTGTACTCACCCTCATGGATTCCAAGCCTGTTTCCTGCTTCATTTGCTGGGGGACTAGACATATATCAACTCGCAGCTCGCTAGTGTGAACGCCGATTGGCCACTCGCTCCAAGGCAGCTTCAGACATTCTTGACAATGGCGAGCCACCTGATAAGGCGAAATGGAAGTGTCCCCACTGCGATAAGGTGGGAGAAAATATCCGGCATGGCTGTGCCACACGTCGTCTTGCAACTCCAACTATAGTAAGTCTCCGGACCCTCCGTATGCACCTCCACCACTAGCCTCACTCACCACTGACAAGATCTATATACAACTTTTTAAGGACGAAATCGCTTTACTCAACACCCAGAAACATTCGGAAATACAACAGGAAAGACTTATAACAACAAGTACAAAATGACAAACTCCGGAAACTGACTGAATCCGTCATTCAATAGAAAGCAAAAGCAGAACAGCAGCTCAAAAACGACATGCATAACCAAGAACCGATGATCAAGAGAACGATCTGAGGGAGTATGTTATGATCATTATTAGCAGAAACATGAGCTAAGAAAACAGAAGAATCTGCTCGAAAAGCGAAACGATCCTCTTAACAACATGAAAACCCTTGCCATCACTTGGCCGACAACTCTACTGTTACTAATTCTCCCATCGGAATGACCACCAAGATCCCAACTCATGTAAATAGACGCCAATCTAGTAGGTAGTAGGCAGCTACCAAACAGGGAGGAACTACCGCCTAGGAAGATATTGGAAGTATAATGTATTGTCTAATGGTAGACCCTGCTGCCATATGGCATCACAAAAATTGTGACCAAGTCCCAGGTTGCTGATTTGACTTTCTGCCTCATTTACACACAACTGCAGGGTCTCAATTGTTTCTCTTACTATTGACAACACAACATACATATATTGTTTCTCACTTTTAATCTTTTTTTTCATTTTTGTTTTTCTTTATGGTGAATAATAATAATAATAATAATAATAATAATAATAATAATTATTATTATTATTATTAATATTATTATTATTATTACTATTATTATTATTATTATTATTATTATTATTATTACATTTTCGTCCTCCAGGCCCCGATGTGGGTCGGTGACCTGTGCCCTGGGTGGGCTAATCCCTGTAAAAAAAAATTCAATACAGACAATCGGCAATAACCTCTCACTCATTATACAGTAATCTACAGCAGCTCACATTTATCTCCTGGAATATACACAACCTCATCGGCCGTTTAATCATCCTCTCCTGTTATCTCCATAATAGTCAGTAATCATTTGTAACGTATTTTAAAAACTCTCCCAACTTTAGTTTCTCAGTGGTGTATCTATAATGGAAGTTATTGTCGAACTTACACTTGCCTTCTTCCTTAAAAAAATGGGCATATAATTAACAACCCAAAAATTGCTAAAAATAGACACAAATATTTTACATATTAATTCAGTATTGGATCATTATGCCATCAAATGCACAATAATACGCCAACGTTATGGGATAATATTCACAGTCAGGGGAGGACTATGGATTCAAGTTGGATAAGTTTAGGTTTAGGAGGGAGATAGGAAGAAATTGGTTCACAAATAGGGTGGTGGACGAGTGGAACAAGCTTAGCAACTTTGTAGTAAGTGCGGGAACTCTGGAAAGTTTCAAAAGGAGGCTAGATAGATTCATGGATGATGGAGAGTGGCAGTAACTCTCGACAGGAGCTGCCATGCACAGGCCAACCAGCCTATTGCAGACTCCTTATTTTCTTATGTTCTTATGTTCTTAGGGGACCCGGGACACTTATGATAGGAGGGGCCCTTGTGGTCCCGTCTATTAATGTTATCTCATACTGTTCAAAAGAAATAATAATGAATTTTTCTTTCTTGTTCTCCACCAGGACCTTTTGAGTAGGGGCCTCGGGCAAGTGCCCCCGGGGCACCCTGTAAGCCAGCTTTGTTTACAGTCCAGTTTAAAACATTAAATTTTTTTACTAAAAATGCATAAAAATGAGTTCATGCAACATATCGTCATTTGTCCGATCTTTAAAAATCATACATTATATAGATCCCGACGACGTAAGTAATGAATATATTAAAGAAAACCAGGTGTTGTATCTAAGACACTAGCTATGACTTGTGTTTCCAGTAAACATTACTGTTAATGGGAAATTATTCCGTTTCACCAAGAGGTCGTTCTTACGCAGTGGTCATGCATACATCACCATACCCGCACATATATGTACATGGCAACTGTTTTTTAGGCATCTACACGATTTCCTATTGCATGCCGTTTTGCAGCTACGATGATTAAGTTCCAGCAGTGCTTCAGGAGCGGGTGGATTGAAGCAACACACTGGCATCAATCGGCCGTCCACAATGTTCCCGTGGTAATCTGTAGGTGGAAGAAATTGTAGACAATGTATTCTTGAGGACTTCCAAACCAAAGCCTTGTAGTGTGCCCTCTGGCCTTCCTTCTCATTTTGGGCGAATAACTCCCATCTGATGTCTGGAAAGTGAAATCATTCATGTACTCAATCCTGTAAAGTGAGTACACATAAGAACATAATAACATAAAAACGGAGAAAACTGCAGTGGGCCAAGTGGCCCATACTGGGCAGTCCCTTTACACCCAACCCCTATCGCTCATATATCCATCCAACCTATGTTTGAAGATATCCAGCGTATTCGAGTAAATGATGATGTTTGGTAACTTGTTCCAGTCGTCCACTACTCTATTTCCAAATCAATGTTTACATATTTCACACCTAATCTATACTTGTCTAATTTAAAACCATTGCTACGAGTTCGCTCCTGGTTGGATAGTTTGAGTATCTTTGTTATATAACCTTTGTTTAACCCAGACTTCCATTTATACCGCTCGATCATATCGCTCCTCACTCTGCGTCCCTCGAGGAAGTGGAAATTAAGACGCTTTAACCTGCCTCTTAACTCAAGATTACTTATGCCTGGGATTATTCTTGTCATTCTCTGAATTCTTTCTGGGGATTGTATATCCATTTTGTAGTACGGTGACCAGAACAGAAATGCGTAATCCAAATGAGGTATCAAAGTGCAAAATATAGTTTTAGGATAACCTCGCTAGTCTTGTAACTTACACTCATTTTATGAACTCAATTTATTTGTTATCATTGTTTCGAGGAAATACACATTGTTGACTTGGTTTAAGATTCCCAAATCTTTTCCACAGTCAGATTTCTCTATAACATCGTTGCTCATCTGATATCTGGCTTCTCTGTTTACGTCTCCTAGACTAAGCACTTTACATTTGTCCACATTAAATTTCATCTGCTAATTTTCAGGCCATTCGAAAAATTTGTTTAGATCTTCCTCTAGTTTTGCGGAGTCCACATCAGATTTAATTACACGTCAGCAAATTTATTTATGTTGCAGTCAACACCTATTTCTATGTAGGTTATGTATATAATAAATAGTAATTGTCCAAATATTGAGCCTTGGGTTACTCCACTCGTGACGTTACCCCAGTAGGCTTTAGTACCGTTAATGTTTACTAGCTGTTTCCTGTCATGTATAACCACGCCCTAATTCATTTTAGAATATATCCTCCAATACCATGACCCTCCACTTTTCGTATTAGTCTTTTGTGGGGGACTCTGTCGAAGGCTTTGCCATTCATCCACTGATTCGAAAAAAAGTTGAAAAGAATGTTAATAGATTAGTCAGACATGAACGCCCTCTTGTGAAGCCATGTTGGGATTTATCGATCAATTTTTGCTTCTCCAGGTGATTTTGAATAGAGTTTGAAATTGCTGCTTCCAGCAATTTGCCTACAATTGATGTTAAACTGATTAGACAGTAGATAGAGGATAGTGATCTATCTCTCTTCTTGAAAACCGGTATCACATTCGCTATCTTCCAGGATTCTGGTACTACACCCATTTTAATGACGTATTAAACAAAATGCTAAGGGCATACTAAGCTCTTCCTTACATTCCTTTAACACTCTGACAATATTTCATCTGGACCTGGTGACTTATTAGGATTTAGTCTGTCTGTTTGCTTATTACCTTCATTACTAGTCACTAATATCTCATTTAATCTATTTTCTTCACTATCTCTGTATATATTCGATGCCTCTGGTATCATGTTTAAATTTCCCGTGGTGAAACTGTTGAAAAATATCTATTCAGATTATTGCTCATTTCTTCGACGTTATCCATTAGCTCCCCGTTATCTGGCTGTGTTGGTCCAATCTTCGCTAGTGTTTTAGTTTGAAACATTTGGAAGAATCTATTGGGGTTTGACTTCGTCTCCCTTGCTACCTTCAGTTCATTATTCCTCTTTGCTTTTCTTATCTCGGTCTTGACCCTACCTGCCAATACTTTATAATAATCTTCGAGGTAAACTTCACTATGATTTATTCTCCTACCCATAGACTTTCTCTGTTCAATAATATTCTTTTAATAATTATTTATCCATTTGAGGTCATTGTTATTTGCTTTGAGTTTTCTGTATGATATGTTCTGCCTTTGTGCATTATGTAACTCATTATTTAAATTATTGTGGAACTCGTCAACCTCAGATCTCGTGATCAGGTCAGTCATCCTCAAACGTCATATTTTGCGGTTATTGTTGTCAGGTCATCAAGTAAAGTGAGGTACACTGTGTGAGGTCACCTTACGTGAGGTCATGTAATTTACCCCCAAACGTAATAGGCATTCTCTCATGTGCCTTTTCAACTTATCAAAGTTTGCCCTTCTGAAATCTGGGTCTTTAATGGCATTTTCCTCACGACTGCATTAAGTTCTACTTTGAATCTCAGTTCTTTTTGAGTGCTGCTAGCTAGTTCGTTCCCTACCTCGACATTACTGATGAGATTTTCTCTGTTTGATAGAACTAAATCGAGTATATTATTACCCCGGGTTCGGATATATGTTGACTTAGGAAATCGTCTTGAACTGTTTCAAGAAAATCCTCTGAGTTTGAGTTACCCGTAAGGTCGGTCCAATCTATTTGACTAAACTTAAAGTCGCTTACTATACAGACTTTGCTATATCTGGATGCCCTGCGCATTTCATCCCAAATAAGTTGCTCATTAACTTTATCAAGATTAGGAGGTGTATATATTACTCCTGTGATTAATTTTTCCATACTATTGGATAATTCTATCCAAATTGTTTCTGTATTCAGTTCAGTTTTTATTTCCTTATTGATTTCACCGCTCCATCTGGTGAACGACCCAATTAGGCACATCATTTGTCTGCCCAAACTGGGCAGACAAATGATCATTTTCCTTCAGTATTACCCAATCATTAATTCCATCCTCACTAGAGACGCTTGAAGTACGTTTGAGAGCTCAGTAGTTGTAGAATACAGAACACGGCCTTAATTCTGCCTTACGAGACCTCCAGAGTCACTATAAGTTACGAAAGAAAGTCACCCATTTTAAATCGATTTGTGGACTTCCTAAGTCTTTAGTGAATCACCACTGCAGGAGATATGAATTCTTAAGCATTTACGATGTTTGTAACCCGTTAGTGAATCTCGCCCCATCCCAGAATGACGACTGCTGGAAAGGGCCACCCACCATTTTGTGCTACGTGTGGGATCAACAGCAGACTGATATGTGAGTACTACTTATCAATACGTATTTGATGTTGAAAGAAAAGCTAGAATATACCTGCCTATTGGCTCTCGAGGAATTATATAAATTTCAAGGAAAATATAAATTCTACTACGATAAACCTACAGTTGATAGAAAGTTTCATGAGGGGGATGAGGCATTGCGTCTCTTGCCTCCAGCTTGAAACAACTTGCTCCTACAGTGAAAGGGTCCTTATAGAGGTCTTAGGAAGAAAGGCTAAATGGATTATGAAATGCAGATGAATGGTAAGCCTAAGTTATTTCATATATTTCTAGAATGGAAAGTACTTCAGTATCGTCTGCTAACAACGTTGAGGAATTCTGTACAATTGAAGAATGTGACTGTGAGAAGGAACC
The DNA here is from genome assembly GCA_958450375.1 of Homarus gammarus. Lineage (NCBI taxonomy): Eukaryota > Metazoa > Arthropoda > Malacostraca > Decapoda > Nephropidae > Homarus > Homarus gammarus. Next base: position 105,916 of record CAUDMG010002753.1, on the reverse strand, counting down.
TCGGCTGTTTCTCCCTTCACTATTCGAAAAGAAAACTCGCCAGGACGTCAGTGTCTGTGGAGACCTTCACTCTGCCCAATAACAGCAAGTCAAACAGTTATTACAAAAGTTCAATAAGGTGTTGTCAGATATTCCGGGTTGTTCAACTTGCTACAACTTGCTATTAAATTTGTGCAAGAGGATGTTATTAAGATGAGGCCTTATATAATACCTATGCTATCAGAGGCGATGTGAATAAGGAGAAAGCGGTCATGCGGGAAGCGGGCATCATAGAACCATCAAATTCTCCATATTCCACACCCATGGTGGTTGTAAAAGAGGAAAAAAATAATTCAAATAAGATCTGTCTTAAGAACATAAGAATGGAGGAAACTGCAGTGGGCCTATTGGCCCATACTGGGCAGTCCCGTTTACATCCAACCCCTATTGCTCATATAAGCATCCAACCTATGTTTGAAGCTATTCAGCGTATTCGAGTTAATGATGATATTTGGTAACTTGTTCCATTCATCCACTACTCTGTTTCCAAACCAGTGTTTACCTATTTCGCGCCTAAATCTAAATTTGTCCAACTTAAAACCATTGTTACGAGTTCGCTCCTGGTTGGATAGTTTGAGTACCTTTGTAATGTCCCCTTTGTTTAGCCCTGACTTCCACTTATACACCTCTATCAGGTCGCCCCTCGCTCTACGTCTCTCGAGGGAGGGCAAATTAAGATGCTTTAACCTGTCTCTATACTCAAGGTTCCTAATGCTCGGGATTAGTCTTGTCATTCTCCTCTGAATTCTTTCCAATGATTCTATATCCATTCTGTAATACGGTGACCAGAACTGAACTGCGTAATCCAGGTGTGGTCTCACAAGAGCAAGATACAGTTTTAGGATGACCTCGCTAGTCTTGTAACTAACACTCCTTTGTATGAACACAAGTACTTTATTAGCCTTGTTACGAGCAAAAACACATTGTTTACTTGGCTTAAGGTTCCTACTTATCATTACTCCTAAATCTCTCTCGCAGTCGGATTTCTCTATGGCATCGTTGTTCATCTGGTATCTGGTTTCCCTGTTTACATCTCCTATACTGAGTACTTTACATTTGTCGACGTTGAATTTCATCTGCCATTTTTCAGACCATTCGAAAAATTTGTTTAGATCTTCCTGTAGTTTTGCTGAGTCCTCGTCAGGTTTAATAACACGTCCTATTTTATTGTCATCAACAAATTTACTTATGTTGCTGTCAATGCCGATATCTATGTCTGGGATAGGGCATGTAGCCGAGAGGTTAGACAGAGTTTTGTCAGGGGAGGGTACCAATCCAGTAGTGTGTCTTAGTGTGGGAGGAAACGACATAGGTAAGGTTAGGCGTGAGGAACTTTTCAAGAGGTATAGGGAGGGGCTGGGGAAGGTTAGAGATAGGGGAGGGATCCCGATAGTATGTGGTGTCTTGCCTAGAAGAGGAGTTGGTCGTGAATAGCTGTCCAGGGCAATTGCTATTAATTGCCGACTGGAAAAACATTGTGCAAACAATGGTTGGGCATTCATTGATGACTGGCGACGATTTTAAGGCAACGACTACCTGTACTGTCGCGACGGAGTACACTTGTCTCGTGAGGGGGTAAAGACGTTGTCTGCATCCCTGGAGGGTGAAATTGTCACTCCGAAGGGGGGGTTTCGCCAGTAGAGAGGGGTCGGGGAAAATGGGAGTCAAAAAACAAGCAGGTCCTGGGAAGTATTGAAACAGAAGTAGATAATGCTGAAAATATAGTTAGTCATAATAACAAACATCAAAGTAATAATTGTAAAACAGATAGAAACGGAAGAAATATATTGAGTGTTTATTATACTAATAGTAGAAGCCTGTGTAACAAAATGGACCAGCTCAGGGCCATTGTTAGTAAAGAGAACATAGATACAATTGCAATAACGGAAACATGGATAAATTCAAACAGCAAACATTTTTTAGCAGAATTTCATATTCCAGGATATAACCTATTTAAATTTGACAGAGTAGGAAGGAGAGGGGGCGGTGTAGCAGTGTATATCAGGGTGTCATTAAAAAGCTACAATAAATCAAACATTAAAACAAATAGCGACAATGAAAGTATTTGGGTAGAGATTGGTGAGGGCAGTGAATCCGTAGTTATTGGTGTTATATATAGACCACCTAATTTGAGTAGGAACGATGGTAAATTGCTATGGGAGGAAATAAAGAAGGCATCTGATAGAAACAATGTATGTATTCTAGGCGATTTCAACTTTTCAGGCATAGATTGGAAAAATCAACTTAGCGATAATGAATCTGAAGATATTCTAGAAGTAGTACAAGATAGTTTTTTATATCAATTCATAAACTCGCCCACTAGAGGAAATAATATCCTCGATTTAGTTCTCAGTAATAATGAAAATCTAGTAAAAGATGTTGGGATTGGAGACGAACTAGGAAACAGTGATCATAAAGCCATATATTTTAACATAATATGGGATGGCAGGAAGAAGGAAAATTTGGCCTTGATCCCGGATTTTAGGAAGGCTAATTACGGTAGCTTAAGGAGAGACCTAAGGGATGACCCTATGGTCAAAAGATTAATCCCCCCCACACCTCCGGAAACTGTCAACTTAGGACGGGAGAACCCCGAATTTAATTTAGCAGCTACTTATGAACAATTTATTGCGACAATCAATAATGCTCAAAATAAACACATCCCTAAAAGAAAATTCAGATCGATACGGAACCAACCAAAATGGATGAATAATAGACTCTTAGATCTTCTAGGGAAAAAGAAAGGAGTATATAGAAAAGTTAAGAAAGGCGAAAATCACTTACTTGGTTACTGTCAGAACCTAACAAGACAGGTAAAAACAGAAATTAGGAAAGCAAAGAGAAATTATGAAATCAAGGTAGCAAACGAATCGAAAAATAACCCCAAAGCTTTTTATCAACTGTATAAATCAAAGGTTAGAGATACAATAGGTCCCCTTAAAACTACGACAGGAGAAATGACTGATGATGAGTTAGAAATGTGTAGTACGTTAAATAGTCATTTTCGCTCCGTATTCACAAATGAAAACCTAGCACAGTTTCCAGAAGTTCATAAGGTATATAACGACAGTATAGAAAATATGTTGATGAATATCAATATTACTAGTAACGATGTGCTTAAAGTAATTAACAAACTAAAGCCTCATAAATCGCCTGGTCCAGACGAGGTATATGCTAGAATATTAAAAGAATGTAGAGATGAGTTGAGTAACCCATTAGCAGTTTTATTTAATAAGTCATTAGAATCGGGCCTAGTGCCAGAAACTTGGAAACTTGCAAATGTAGTTCCGATTTTCAAAAAGGGTGATAAATCAATTGCATCAAATTACCGTCCCATTAGTCTCACGTCAATCATAGGCAAGTTGCTAGAGTCAATTATTGCTACAAAAATCAGAAGCCACCTTGAAACATTCAACTTAATTCATTCTTCTCAGCACGGGTTCACCCAGGGACGTTCTTGTCTCACAAATTTGCTTAGCTTTTTCTCAGAAGTATATGAAGCGGTAGATAATGATAAGTCATATGATATAATTTATTTAGATTTCAGTAAAGCATTCGATAGAGTCCCTCATGAGAGATTGATAAGGAAGGTAGAAGCACGTGGAATAGGTGGATCATTATTAAAATGGATTAGGTCATAGTTAACTGGTAGGAAACAAAGAGTCAGCATAAATGGATTAAAGTCAGACTGGGGTGCGGTCAAAAGCGGAGTTCCCCAGGGATCTGTACTGGGCCCTCTGCTGTTTGTTATATTCATTAATGATCTTGATTTAGGCATAACTAGTAGGATTAGTAAATTTGCAGATGATACCAAAATGGGGAGAGTGATAAATTCAGACAGTGACTTTGAACGCCTTCAAAGAGATACCTTACATGAGTGGTCAGTAGACTGGCAAATGAATTTTAATACTGATAAATGCAAGGTACTACAGATAGGGAAGACGAATACAAACACGGAAATAGGAAACTCAGTTTGTGAAAAAGATCTAGGTGTATTTGTTAGCAACGACTTGAAACCTAGAAAACAATGTATTAGCATTCTCAACAAGACAAACAGGATTCTTGGGTTCATATCTAGGTCTGTGAGTAACAGAACTGCTGACGTTATCTTGAAACTTTACCTAGCATTAGTGAGGCCACACATGGATTATGCGGTTCAGTTCTGGTGTCCTTATTATAGAATGGACATAGATTCTTTGGAGAGAGTACAAAGAGGAATGACAAAAATGATCCATAATATTAGAAACCTTCCATATGAAGAAAGACTGAAAAGCTTAGGCTTGCATTCATTAGAGAGGCGTAGAGTTAGGGGAGATATGATAGAGGTGTACAAGTGGGTGAGTGGGATTAACAAGGGTAAAATGGAAGATGTTCTGAAGCTCAGTAATAACGAAATAACTAGAACAAATGGCTTTAAATTAGATAAATTCCGATTCAGAAAGGATATAGGCAAGCACTGGTTTGGCAATAGAGTTGTGGATATGTGGAATAGGCTACCGAGTGCTATAGTAGGATCGGGGACACTAGGGAGCTTCAAGACGAAGTTGGATAGGCACATGGAAGTGCTGGGATGGGTGTGAAAGGGATCTGCCCTGTATGGGCCAGTCGGCCTCCTGCAGTATCCCACTTTCTTATGTTCTTATGTTCTTATGTTCTTATAATGGTCCAAGTACTGAGCCTTGGGGAACTCCACTTGTGACGTTGCTCCAATGGGACTTAGTGCCATTAATGCTCACTCGCTGTTTCCTGTCCTGTAACCACGCCCTAATCCATTTAAGGATGTTACCTTTGATGCCATGAGCTACTACCTTTCTAATTAGTCTTTCGTGGGGGACTCTGTCGAAGGCTTTGCTAAAGTCGAGATATACCACATCATAATTGTGCCCCTCGTCCACCGATTCGAAAACTGATGAAAAGAATGTTAATAGATTAGTTAGATAAGAACGTCCGCTTGTGAAGCCATGCTGGGAATCATTGATCAATCTGTGCTTCTCCAGGTGATTTCGAATAGAGTTTGAAATGATTGCTTCCAGTAATTTGCCTACTATTGATGTTAGACTGATTGGGCAGTAGTTAGAGGAGAGTGATCTATCCCCCTTCTTGAAAATAGGTATTATATTCGCTATCCTCCAGGATTCTGGTACTACACCTGTTTTTAAGGACATGTTAAACAACTTTGCTAAGGGCATACTAAGCTCTTCCTTACATTCCTTTAATACTCTGGCAAATATCTCATCGGGACCAGGTGACTTATTAGGCATTAGATTGTCTATTTGCTTACTAACATCGTTACTAGTCACTACTATCTCGCTTAATTTGTTTTCTTCACTATCTCTGAATAGAGTCGGTGCCTCGGGTATCATGTTTAAATTTTCGGTGGTGAAAACTGTTGAAAAATATTTATTCAATTATTGCTCATTTCTCCGTCGTTATCAGTGAGCTCTCCGGTATCTGACAGTATTGGTCCAATCTTTTCTCGTGTTTTAGTTTGATACATTTGGTAGAATCCTTTGGGGTTTGTCTTCGCCTCCCTTGCTATCCTTATCTCATTATTCCTCTTGGCTTTTCTTTTCTCGGTTTTAACCCTACTCCCCAATATCTTATAATTATCCTGGAGGTAAATTTCGCCACGCTTTATCCTTCTACCTATAGCCTTCCTTTGGCCAATGATGATCTTTGAATAATTATTTATCCATTTAGGGTCATTGTTGTCTGATCTGAGTTTTTTGTATCGAATTTCTTTGTGATCGCTGTTTGCAAGTTCGTTCCCTACCTCGACATTGCTAATGAGGTTTTCTCTGTTCGACAGAACCAAATCGAGTATATTATTACCTCGTGTGGGTTCGGTTATATGTTGACTTAGGAAACAGTCCTGGATCTTCTCGAGAGAATCCTCTGATTCTGAGTTACCCGTAAGGTCAGTCCAATCTATTTGGCCAAGGTTAAAGTCGCCTACTATACAGACTTTGTTGTGTATGGAAGCCCTGCACATTTCATCCCAGATAAGTCGCTCATTGACTCTTATCAAGATTGGGAGGTCTATATATTACTCCTGTGATTAATTTTTCCCTACCGTCGATTAATTCTATCCAGATTGTTTCTGTATTCCGCTCAGTTTTTATTTCCTTAATTATTTCACACTTGAAATTATCCCTAACATAGATTGCTACTCCGTCTCCTTTCCTTGTTTGCCTATCGGTATGGAACAATTTGTAACCCGCAATTTGGTATTAGACCGGCAACTCACGTGAGTCTAGGTTGATCCATGTTTCAGTGAATGCTATTATTCCGATTTTTTCGGTACATACCAAGGCCCTAATATCATCCATTTTGTTTCTCATACTTCTACTGTTCGCGTAGTAGACATTTAAGTTAGTCGTGTTCTGAGTCCTCCCCTTACCGCGTTTAGTTTTAAACTCCCTGTTTAATTTAGTTTTGTCATCATTCCTAACACTATTTCCCTGTAATCTTTTATTTTGTTTACCTGCTCCCACTGCAGTTTCCCCCACCCCCGTGCCCATAGCAGTTTAAAGACTTCGATATCCTTTGAACTGCCCCCTCTAGAGACCCAGCCAGGGTTGCCACCCCATCCCGAGACAGGTGCACCCCATCCCTAGCATAAAGGTCCCTTCTGCCGTAGAAGTTGTCCCAGTTGTCAATGAATGGGACAGATATTGACTTGCAATATCTGTCACGATGGTCGTTGACACCAACCGCCCTTGACAACCATTCACTGCCAACTCTCCTTCTAGGCAGGACACCGCATATGATAGGGATCCCTCCCTTAGACCTAATACGATCTATAGCTGCCTTGAACTTATCAAGAAGCTCCGCGCTCCTACACCGGCCAATATCATTGCCTCCTGCACTGAGGCAGATAATGGGTTTGTTCCCATTACCAGACAAGATATTGTCCATCCTGTCAATTATATCCCCCACCCCAGCTCCTGGCAAACACACCCTCATCCTATTTTTGTTTTTACCACAAAAGGCCGTGTCCATGTACCTTACCTGTGAGTCACCAAAAATTTAAGTTTTTATACTTTCCTTGTCATCCCTGCCCCTGACTGTACTAACGTCCAATTCGTCTATCAAGGGACTGAACGGGTTGGTACACTTAGCTGTTGTTGTCGTATCCTTGGTGTACTTCTTCACCACCAGCTTCGTCTTCCCACTACTTGAGTTTTCGTCAGACACTGGCTCCCCTTTTAACTTCGCCAGCTGTTCCTTTAATTTCAGGTTCTCCAACGTTTCCCTCTCAATTTCTTCCTTGGCCCTCGCCAATTCTTCCATGGACCACTCCAGTTTGGTCAACAAACTCACATACCCAAGACCGCACATAGCACTGGCCATATCTGATAATTACCCCTCGGGAGCTAACCCTGCCGTGACCTTTCCCCTAGTGAGGTCAGAACACAACTGGAGTGAGGTCAGAACATACCTGCTGAGGTCAGAAGGCTTAATGCTATTACAGTTGATGGTGAATCAATGAGTGACCCTAAACATATCTTCCCTATCCTCAATAGATACAAGTATTTTCTAAGCTAGACGTGTTTAAAGGGATATTGGCAGGTACTTCTAAGGGGCAATGGTAAGGAGTTCATAGTCTTTCAGACAGATTTAGGTTTTCTTCAGTTTCGGGTTTTACCCCTTGGCTTGGTTTACGCTTGTGATACCTTTAATGAGCTTGTGCGCATAATGTTCCAGGGGATGAAGGGAGTGCAACATTTTTTTTTTTATAAAAATAATCTGATAATGTACACTCATACCTGGGAAGACACAGATGTGTTGCAGGATGTGCAGGAGCGGTTGTTTAAGGCCGGGTTAACTGTAAAGTCTTCTAAATATTTTTGGGAATGAATAAAGTGGAATATCTTGGACATAAAATCCGTAGACAGTATGTGGCCTATGAGGGTCAAAATAGAGAACAATATTAAGACAGTTCGTCCTAAAACGAAGAGAGAACTTCGGTCCTTCTCAGGCTTAACTGGAAACTAGAGGAAATTTATACCCCATTATGCTACTGTTACAGCACCATTGACGGAACTGACTAGGGAAGAAGAAAGCTAATGTGTTGGAATAGAGTGAAGCAGAAGAGAACTCTTTCAAGTGTTTAAAGGCCCCGTGTTTCTTCTAAACCTGTATTGATGCTGCCTGACCTGTCCAAGCTTTTCTACCTTAGGACCGATGCTTCTTACACGGGACTGAGGACAGTACTTCTACAGAAACAGGGTGATGTCAAGTGATCCCTAGAATATGAAGCAAGAAGATACTCTGGTATCAAACTGGAATGTTATGTCATTGTGTGGAGGGTACAGAAGTTTGCAGGGTATTTGTACGGAGATCTTCCAACAAACTTATTGGTAGATTAATGAGGTTAGGACTTATTTTGCAATCCTTTGTGTTTACTGTTAATGTTATAAAAAGCTTTAATAATGTGGGTACAGATTTTTGGAGTCGTCATTGTGAGCTGGTCGGAGGTACACACCCTATTACTTCCCACTCATGTTGGTTGCTGCCGGCTTTTGTGTGTGTTGGGCGATCTAGTGGACCACGGATAAGGGTGGTCTGAGCCCTGAAGGGGGACTGAGTGGCAGAGTCTCCAGCCACGGTGTGTTACCCAGGGAGTGGAGAATGCCCTGGCTGCGTGTGCACCCCAGCCAGACAGAAGACGGTACTGGAAAAGGGGAAGATTTCTACTTCCATTTATCTTGTAAATTGTCGCGAATACTATTTTCTATATTATTATTTTAAGAATTTACAAATTCTGTACGGTGGCGGGATTTGAAAGTACCCACTGTTAAATGTAAACGTGAATTATTTTGGAATTATTTTATTATTATTAGTATTATTATTATTATTATTATTAATATTATTATTATTATTATTATTATTATTATTATTATTATTATTATTATTATTTTATTTTTTATTTTATTTTTATTTTTTTTTATTTTTTTTAAGGGATTAGCCCACCAGAGCACCGATCAATAAGAACATGAAAACATAAGAATGGAGGAAACTGCAGCTAGCCTATTGGCCCATACTGGGCAGTCCCATTTACACCCAACCAATGACCCACATCAGGGCCTGGGGGCGAAAATATGATAATAATAGTAATGATAATAATAATGATAATAATAATAATAATAATAATAATAATCAAAATAATATTAATAATAAATAAATACCAAAATAAAATAAAAAGATCAATAGTGAGAAATGATACACTGTATGTATGTTGTGTTGTCAAAGTAAAAGAAACAATTGAAACCCTGCAATTGTGTAAATGATTGAAAAAAAATAATTTTTTTTCGTTGTTTTGATTAACATCATCTTTTTATGATTACTGAAGAACCTGGATCCATAAAGTAAGGAAATGGGTGACAAAGACGTAACATCTGAATGACATATTTCCTGTTTTTATTCTGTTTTCGGTACTAGGGAGCAGAGGTCGGCTTTGGGTGAGTGCTGAAAGATAAAGACGATATTGCTGGTTTCTGAACTGTTCAATACTTTTTTGTTTATGATAATGATCGTATTTATTACTTCATAACTGGTGGAGGAGAGGAAGGGAAATATTTTGTATTATTCAGCATTAAAGAAACTGATTTCTAGAGTGGTTTTGCGAAACAAATTTTTACATAAAATGACTGTAGTGCAACTACTCCTGGAGTAAAAAAATCAACTAGAGGTTACTTTGAACAAAAGGCACCGTGAAACTAACCGGATCACACACCTACACACACACACACACATCCACATCGATGTTTCGGTTGAGCAGCGGAGGGGGGTGCACCATGAGTTACTGAACCATACATTGTTTTAGTGGAATTGAAAAATTTGCGCATCTTATGATGATTCGTAAATTTTGGCGTTTCATACTCTTTATTGTTCCACCATTCGGTCCTTAGATTGCAAAGTTCGCGCTGGGCCATCGCTTTCTTCTCATGGAAGGTATCAGCTTCGGTCCATAGGTGAGGGTTGTTCTGCCAGTCAGTGAAAGCAACACGTTTACTATTGACAAGTACGTTGATTTTCTGATTATTTTCATCGAACCAATCCTGGTGTTTTCTTTTGATCTGGTTTTTGTGATGACAGCCTCGAGGATACCCCATTCGGCACCCGGATTTAATTAAGTTGTTTGTTGTTAGGTTATTTATCAGCCTATCATCGAGCTCCTCTCTGGAAGCATGTTGTACCACTTGATCCTCCAGTCACTTGGTGTTAAAACCTCTTCTGGAGGCATGTTGCCTTCACCGTTTTGGATCTACGCAAAGGGAGAGTTTGGCTCTGACGAACCAATGATCCGTGTCAGTGGTCTGAACCATATATTGGTTCTGGTGATGTGGATATCTCGGCGATCTCTTCCTCTGACAATAATGTAGTCATTGAGATGCCAATGTTTGGATAGTGGATGTTGGGAAGAACCCTCGAGTTTGTCGTCCTGCCTAAACAAAGTGTTGGTGATAGTTAGGTTGTGTGCAGCACACTTGCTGAGCAATTGGTAGTTGGGATTCACTTGCCTACCCTGTTTCTCCATATGGTTCTCTGCCATATGTCAGCATCTCTTCCAAATCTGGCAATGAAGACACCTAAGAGCACAACCTTATCTTCTCTGGGGATAGAGATTGCCACCCTGTCAAGGTCGATGTAAAAGTGCTCCTTGATGGCATCCTCTGTATCCAATGTTTGGGTGTATGCACTGATGAAGAAGGCATGACGTGAGTGATTCAGTGGGACTCTGAGCGTTATGAGGCGTTCGTTGATTCCAATAGGCATTTCAGTCAGCCTATGGAGGATTGATTGGTGAATGGCAAAGCCACCTCCATAAATGCAGTTTCTCTCTTCAGCAGTGCTTACCCTTCCAGAAAAATGTATAGGCGGAACCTGTTGCGTGAGTCGACCCTCGTCTGGGAGCCAGGACTCTCTAATGGCTGCTATGTCGATGTTATACCGAGCCAGCTCTTTTGCCACAAGGGCAGTTCTTTTTACAGGACGCTCATTTATGCCAGTATCCAGAAGGGACCTGATATTCCATGCAGTGACCATAAGAGGTTGTATAGTTTGTTTTAATTTTGATCTGTGATTATGATTATGTTTTCGACACCTTAGGATGACCTTATTGGGTGCGTTTGCCCAGTTACGTTGGTTGTTTTAGGCAGGCTATATTTAGGGCACCTTTTATAGCCCCCTCCCCATGTGGGGTGAGCAGAGTGGCGTCTGGAATGGGCACTAGTTTCTAGTGCATAAATGACCATCTTATCTGTGTCACCCAGGTGCAAAGTTGTAACTAAAGACTTCGCAGCAGTCATCTCTGCCTGTTCCCATCGCCACTCGTCTGTCGCCATAGGACTTTTGGGGGTATAGGTGTTTGGATTATAATAAAAATTATGATGGCTGTGCGTGAGTTGATTTATTTGGTGAGGCAGGAGTGCAAGCTCAACCACACTTCTTGGTTCTCCCTTTTCCTGATCCAGTGGTGCAGGAGGCTGCAACGACTGGGGAGAGGGAGAGTTGCAATGGACTGCCAATAGCCCATTTTGTTGGGTTTCGCCTTAATAGCCTGTCCATCTTGCATTGCCTTCATCCGCCAGTCTAGTCATTAGATTCCCATGTTGGTCACCTCTTCTGCCATTGGGGTTTTACTGGAGCACTGTAAGCATGTCTGCCTGATGCTGGACTCTACTGCAAATTTTTCATTTGCGGTTTCTTCCCGTAGCCTTATACATACCAAGGTTAACCCGCAAGGTAGTCGGGTAGTGGTTGGTAGGTATCTGGGCGAGCACACATGCCGGTCAGCCTATGCGCCGTCCTTCTAGGGCCCACTGCTACTCCGAGATCCCCTCCTGGTCTAGCCTAGGGTCACGATGCACCTAGTTATCGTGTGTTGCTACGAGGAGGCACAACAGGAGTCTTGATGGTGGGGAGGCTGTGTACTGGCAGGGGAAGATTTATTCAAGGTTGCTTCCCTGTTCACTACGAGGACTAGCCAGCCGTGGTAGCTGAAAGCGAGAGGAAACAAACAGTGCCTGCACCGTAACACATGCATAATGTTGCCACACTAGACGCAGTACACCACCCTGTGCACACACACACACCCACACACATCAAATGGTGGTTACGGCATAGATATAGATACATAAAAATGCCGTAACATATATAAGGAACATTATAACCTTGGCTTACCTTGTTGTAATAATATACGTAAATAGATCAAAACGTCATCAGCGATTTTGTTATACTGATGGGATGTTGTGAAAGATACATATAAGGATATAAGAAGCACTATGGTAGGCATGATCAACAACGCCGTTAGGATAGTTGCCCACACTTGCGGCGCTAAGGGGAGCAGGAAGCCCCACGGGTCGATCTCCGGCACGCCTCGACCTCCCAGTATCCTCGCATAATCAATTACTATCGGTCTGGTATAGTCTACCACCTCAGCACGAACTGCAGTCACACCAAAGGGACCAAGACCGATGTCTATTTCCTGTGTTGACAGAAAGTATGCATATATGGTGGATGGTTGGACAGATGGTTACACACAAAGGAGCAAGTACAGTACTACAACTATAAATATAACGAATAATAATGAAATATTGTAGATGTCAATACAAATACTGTTATAATAATTATTATTATTATTATTATTATTATTATTATTATTATTATTATTATTATTATTATTATTATTATTATTAATATTATTATTATTATTATTATTATTATTATTATTATTATTATATTATTACTATTATTATTATTATTATTATTATTATTATTATTATTATTATTATTATTATTATTATTATTATTATTATTATTATTATCCGATAGTGAAATAAAGTATTATCATTCATCACTCTTTCAATTAATTAACATATACAAAATTTGTCCAGGCCACAAGTATCGTTTTACATAATCCAGAAATGTTAAGCCTTCTAAATTCTCCAAACATTTCCTTAACAGTGGCATGTAACACCAAGAAAATATTAACCTCTACTACACTTCCTTCGTCTAGTACATCTGGCTTATAGAAGTCAATTGTCTGTTAACTCAAAGACAGCATCTACAGTATACAGTTCTCCTCTACCTAACTAAAGCTGCAACGACTATGAAGGACAGTGATGCAGATTTTTTTTATTTAATTTAATGTGTCTATTATTGAAATTTTGGCTCGATACTGCCGACTTAAAGTAATGTGTAATAAAAAGGCCTTGTTAAAGAGATGTTCGTAAAGAATATCAGTACTATAGCAATTATGTGCAGAATACTGAAGAAAAGGTCAAATCTCGTACTGTATTCATGACTTGAATCTTATATAGCAATATACATACAAGGAAGCATACAAATATTAGTTTTTCATTATTTCAAACCTTATGCATGACATCGAGGTGTTTTAGGACGTAGATGATCTCTGCAATATTAATTTTTAGCATTTATCTTCGAGGGCACTTTATGCCAGTGTGAAAACGTAGCGTTATTATAGGCGTCACTACATTACTTATCTCACCTTCAAAGAGAACCTAAATCTCACTCCTTCACTGATTTAGACAAAAAATAATACAACAATGTATAAGGGATTTTATGAGCTCACATTTGTTACATATGACCCGTGGCCCACTACACTTATTACCTCCCTGTTCACCATGCCCACCATGCCCGACCAAGTTCCATCGGCCACCTTAGCGCCCCACGCTCCATCTGGAGGACGCACCATAGTGTACCTAAGTGGGCAAGCGAGGAAAATTGCAGATTGAAGATAGATGACTTGTAAACTAAAACAACTTATATATACACAAGAAGTTTGGTTGGGTCAGACTGAATAACACCCTTCTTACATAACCCGAGCCGGGGGGGTATTAAACTAAAGTTCTGTAAGTTGAGATATATTCTTATGCATACAATATCCAAAGCTTACAACATACAAAGCCATCTGCATAGAATTCTAGTCGCACTTACGAGAAGTTTATGCTGGTTGCAAGTATGTGGAGGAGATTAAGCATTGGCCCGGTGAAGGTGACCTCTTGTCCCTGGGGTGTGTCCTGTGTTGACACTGCCGCATGAGGCTGGTACTCGTCCTCTGCCACCACCAGTCTCGGCTTGTGAGGAAATCTGCACGACCAATACGTGTTAATTGAGTCGTAATTGAAGTCAATATGATTATTAATATCGTTATGATTATTATCGTTATTACTATCATCATTACCATTATTACCTTCTGGTGTTTGGCTTCATTGCCAACCCTAATATAGGAATTCACCTGTGAAACTTATCCAGGAAGAGGGAGAGGTGGGTGACGAGAGAGAGACCTCTTCCAAGTGTCCAGGAAGCAACTTTTATTGGCTTTGTATCAACGAGAGTGTATGGCAGCAACATGTATACACTGCACCTGTAGCAACCAGAGAACCTAAATACAACTGCATCTAATGGGCAGATTAATCGCCAGTGAAGAGTAATCATCAATAATACCTAACATATACAGCAGTACAGTATACAGTATTACTCAACTGCATTGATTTTTAATAATATCAGAAACACGGTTATTACTTCATGTTTCCCGAGGTATCGTCTACAACCAACAACATGGAGTTGGTCATGGAGAGTATCTTGTGTAGGTGGTGAAGCTCCAGGAGGGGCAGACGGGTGACGACGAGGAGCCTCGTCGACCACACCAGGAGGCGGCCCTTGAGGGACCACTCGGCGAAGGCGGCGAGGAAGGCTGGGTCGTCGCTCACCACCACCACCGTCACGCACCATGACACCTGCCGCAGCTGGTGACGTCAACATGGTAGAAGTTATGTGAGAGTGACCTACCCGCCTCAGTAGTAATGTGAGAGTGACCTACCCGCCTCAGTAGTAATGTGAGAGTGACCTACCCGCCTCAGTAGTAATGTGAGAGTGACCTACCCGCCTCAGTAGTAATGTGAGAGTGACCTACCCGCCTCAGTAGTAATGTGAGAGTGACCTACCCGCCTCAGTAGTGATGTGAGAGTGACCTACCCGCCTCAGTAGTAATGTGAGAGTGACCTACACGCCTCAGTAGTAATGTGAGAGTGACCTACCCGCCTCAGTAGTAATGTGAGAGTGACCTACCCGCCTCAGTAGTAATGTGAGAGTGACCTACTCGTCTCAGTAGTAATGTGAGAGTGACCTACCCGCCTCATTAGTAATGTGAGAGTGACCTACCCGCCTCAGTAGTAATGTGCGAGTGACCTACCCGCCTCAGTAGTAATGTGAGAGTGACCTACCCGCCGAGCCTCGTCGACCACCCTGGAGAGCTGGGCCAGTGTCACATTAGCTTCCTGGCCGTCCACTGCCACCTCGAATACAGCCAGTCCCCCGGAGGCAGGCAGCTTACCAAGCATCTTGAAAAGAATAAAACAGAATGATGGAAATATATCAGAATTTATTGCCAAATTTTCTTCTTATGACAAATGAGTATGAAAGAATGCTTATCAAATATTTGTAGCGTTGGAGACACTCACCGCAAATAGAGAGTGGGGTGAAGTGCTCCCGTCACTCAGTAGAATGGTGGAACAACGTCCGTTTTCAGCTTCTGAAACTAGTGTCGCTTCTACAGCTCCGCTAGCTAAAACTAAAGTCTCCTGCCCTCCTGTTAATGGTGCAATGTAATAATGAATTTGATCAGGCATAAACGTAATGACAAAATAAGTGTAATCATAAAATAAATGTGTATTCCAATTAAAAATGTATATTGTCAAACTCTATTCGAAATCACCTGGAGAAGCACAAGTTTATCAGTGATTCCCAACATGGCTTCACAAGCGGGCGTTCATGTCTAACTAATCTATGAACATTCTTTTCAGCTGTTTTCGAAGCAGTGGCCGACAGGCACGATTATGATGTGGTATACCTCGACTTGAGCAAAGCTTTCGACAGAGTCCCCCACGAAAGACGAATTAGAAAGGTAGAAGCACATGGCATCAAAGGTAATATCCTTAAATGGATTAGGGCGTGGTTTCTGGACAGGAAACAGTGATTAAGCATTAACGATACTAAATTCCATTGGGGTAACGTCACTACGGGAGTAACTCAAGGCTCAGTACTTAAACCATTAATATTTATTATATATGTAAACGATATAGATATAGGCATAGACAGCAACATAAGTAAATTTGATGATGACACTAAAATAGGGCGTATAATTAAATCTGATGAGGACTCTGCAGAACTACAGGAAGATCAAAACAAAGTTTTTGAATGGTCTGAAAAAGGAAGATGAAATTTAATGTGGACAAATGTAAAGTACTCAGTATAGGAGATGTAAACAGAGAAACCAGATATTAGAAGAACAACAGTGAAAAAGATTTAGAAGTATGGTATGTAGGAATCTTAAACCAAGTGAACAACGTGTATTTGCTCGAAACAAGGTTAACAAAGTGCCTGGGTTCGTACAAAGGAGTGTTAGTTACAAGACTAGCGACGTTATCCTAAAACTATATATTGCGCTTGTGTGACCTCACTTGAATAACACAGTTGATTTTGGTCACCTTACTACAGAATGGATATAGAATCCCTTGAAAGAATTCAGAGGAGAATGACAAGACTAATCCCGGGCATTGGGAATCTTGAGTACAGAGACAGGTTAAAGCATCTCAATTTGCACTCCCTTGAGAGACGTAGAGTGAGGGGCGATATGGTAGAGTAGGGTGTGTCATAGGAGGGAAGATCAGCTAAAACTAATGGCCCATCACTTTTTTGGTAGATTTTAGTGTATATAAACAGAAAATAATTTCAGTTTCAATATTTTGCAACCTTTTGCTAGGTAAATTTTAGCGTGAAATTTATCGAAAATCTAACGTACAGCTGCATTAGTGCATTACAATTAAATAGTGAACATTGCTTTCTGACTTCATTCTTTAACAACCCAACTAACAATATTTTTTTCTGTTTCAGATTCTGATGCATTTATAAGTTGATAATATTTGCGATGGCTGCTTGTGTCAGGACGAGGAACCAAAAATCCAGCCATCTCAGTCACTATCTTGGGTCTGGGAGAGAGCTCCTGAAGTCGGAGTTGCCTACATTGAGAGATGCTTTGAGATACGGTGTTTTAATCAGGCAAATCAGTGAAAAGAACCAAAGAACTTACACAAACAAAGACATTGCCAGTGATATGACCAAAGCTGTCTTGGCACAGTACACTCTGGCTAACGCTCAGTTCAAGCCTCCAGTCATAACAAGTCAGAAGAAGATTAGTGAGAGACTGCTAGCCAGTTGGGAAAAGGCAAGAGATATCTCTCTTGGGAGAGGAAAACTTGCAGTTAAGGACAGCTTTGCCAAGCAACTGGACCAGTTATTTGACATAATTACTTGCAAGTGCCCAATTGTTCTCTGTCCTGAGTTTGGATGCGATCGTGACTGTAAATCCGAGGCCCACATCTCCTGTATTTGCAAGCGTGAACTGAAGATTCCTGTGATCGAACTGGCATTTGTCAAAGCACAGAGAGAGAAGACTGGCAGTATAGGGGCTCTCATGATTTCTAGCCAAGATATTCCGGAGTCCAAGAGACAGGAGGCTGCCACAGAGAGACAGAAGAGGAGAAGAGTTGCAGAGGAAAAGAGACTTGAGAAGGCCCAGGGTGAGGTAAAAAAGGCCGATGATTGGAGTCAAGCTGATTCAGAGTTTAATGACTTCCCCATGGCTGATCCGAGTGCTGACCAGGAGAATGGTGACTTTGTCCCTAACCCAGAAAATAATGATCCCAAACCTTCCAGGCATAAGATTCGAAATAGGAAAGATATCCCGAGCATAGCTCTGGCCAGCATGCGACACCACACTGGTCTCAGAGAAACTGCAGAGATAGCAACAGCTGCCTGGATTGACGGTGGTTTGATAACACCTGATGATGTTCACCTGGTGATAGATCATAACAAAGTAAGGAGAGCTCAGGAGAAACTTGTCAGTAACCTAGAAGAGGAGTTTGATAAGGGGATAAGAGAAAATGGAATCAATTGTTTGATCTTTGATGGGAGAAGGGATGACACTAAAGTGTTCATGAAAGTTGGAGATTCTGACAAGTTGTTCCCTGCCATGGTGAAGGAGGAACACTACTCCTGCTGCAGTGAACCAGGAGGGAAGTATTTGTGGCATTTCACTCCAGAGAAAGATGACATCAGGAAACCAGCTGAGATAGTGGCAGATAACATTGTGAACTGGCTCAGAGAGAGGAACGTAGACCAGACCCTGCAGGCCATTGGAGGGGACAGCACCAACACGAACACAGGGTGGCAAGGGGGGGGGGGTCATACAGTGGATAGAGCGGAAGATTGGGAGGAAGCTGGTCTGGATTGTTTGTGACCTCCACACCAACGAGTTGCCACTCAGACATCTGATCCAGGAGCTGGATGGCAAGACTCTTTCAAACAACAGATGGTCTGGTCCTCTTGGCAAGATGCTGGACTCTGCCACTGAGTTAGAAATAAATCCGAGCTTTGAAAAAATCACAGTTGGCCCTCCACTCGTTGAGCTTGCACATACTGTCATTGACGACCTGAGTACTGACCAGTACTATGGTTACATGATTTGCAGTGCCATCAAAACTGGGGTCATGCCTGATAGACTTGCTTACCTGCAGATAGGTCCAGTCTCACATTCTAGGTGGCTCACAACGGCTCTCAGGTTCTGCAGAATTTGGGTCGCTCATCATAAACTGAAAGGGAACCAGCTTCACAACCTGAGACTTATTGTCCAATTCATCGTGAGTGTCTACTTGCCAAATTGGTTCAACACCAAGGTCAAGTCATCGTTCTCCGAAGGTCCGAGGCATGTTCTCTTCCAGCTTGAGCTCCTGAGGAGTCAGCCAAGGAAGGTTGTTCAGATTGTGGAGCAGACTGTGAGGAGATCTTCCTGGTATGCTCATCCCGAGGCAGTTCTGCAGACAATGCTCTGCAGTAAGGATGAGGAGGAGAGAAGAGTGGCAGTCAAGAAGATCTTGGATATGAGACTTATGAGAGGATCTGGGCATGACGAATCAGTTGGTGACGATTCCTTCAGGGTCAGGAAGACTCCTGAAGTCAATCTAGGTGCCAAGACCCTCACTGATCTCATAGATCTGGATAACATCCAGGCTGGCAGTGAGCCCCCTCTTACCTGCAGCCTCACCAATGTTCAAGTCAGAGCTTTCCTGGACAACCCCATGCATGTCCCTGCCTGGCCCTCGCACACCCAGAGTATAGAGCGTTGTGTACAGCAAGTGAGCGAGGCCAGCAGTCACGTGTACAGCCAGGAGAGGAGGGAAGGCTACATCCGAGCTCAGGTGGTCAGCAGGGAGGTGATGAGTAGAAACAGAAGCAAGAAAGACATGTTCTCTATGGTGTGCAGCAACACCGGGTCGTAGTAGTAAAACCGGTTTTTGTATTTGATGATTTTGTTTTCTAAAGGAATATTAAATTTAATAAATGTGTCACGATCATTCGTTTCACTATTCTGGATCATTTTCATCCTAATAAATTAACCTGATACATTTACTTTACTTTAAATAAGCTATTTAGTGGTGTTGGTAAAAGGGTGGGAATACTGAATTTTCATAAGATTTCAAGTTAAAATTTACTTAGCAAAAAATAAAAACGTTTCAAATCTGAAGATATCACATGATTCTGCACATAGAACTACATCATTAATACCATGGGCCGATTTTTCAAACTCCAAAAAAATAAATTCGCCTCCGTATGACACACCCTAATGGTAGAGGTGTATAAATGGAAGTCAGGGCTGAACAAAGGGGATATTACAAAGGAACTCAAACTATCCAAGCAGGAGCGAACTTATAGTAATAGCTTTAAATTAGACAAATTTAGATTTAGGTGCGAAGTAGGTAAACATTTGTTTGTAAATAGATTAGTGGATGCGCGGGTCAAGTTACCAAACATCATCATTAAATCGAATATGCTGGATTGCTTCAAACATAGGTTGGATGGATATATGAGCGGTCGGGGTTGATTGTAAATGGGACTGCCCAGTATGGGCCAATAGGCCCGCTGCAATTTCCTCCATTCTTATGTTCTTATGTTTTAGGTTTATTTAGGTAATAATATAATTATTTCATAACAGCACCCAAAAAGACTCACTCACAATTATATATATATATATATATATATATATATATATATATATATATATATATATATATATATATATATATATATATATATATATATATATATATATATATATATATATGCAAGTAAATCACTGTAGGTGCGCGTGATCTAGGTATATGCTGATAACCACCAGGAAAGAAGAAAACACGAAGTTCCCAAGCGCTTTCGTGTAATTCACATCTTCAGGGGTGAGTACAGACTAGATAGAGTAATGCAGAACAAGATGAATATATACAGAGGAGGGTGAGACCAGGTCCACAATGGTCAGGTAATGACCCTACTAATCTTTAAATGGCACACAACGGTTGGTGGTTGGGTCAGATGGGACAGTGACCCGCCCTCTCACCTGATCACAAATCTTCTTAATTACAAAGTTGTCCAGCTTGTACATGCCGTTACTCAAATTCATGTTGAATGCTTCGGTATGTTTAATAAGACTAGATTCTATGATGTTCCTACTATCAATTGAATTACATGGTAATATTGAGGAGGCATTATCCCAGTCAATGCAATGCTTGTTATCCCTCAAATGAACAAACAGAGCATTGGATTCCTGGCCTGTCCTGACACTGTATTTGTGTTGTTTAATTCTAGTTACAAGATCTTTACCTGTCTGGCCTAAGTAAAACATATTACATTCCTTGCAAGGAACTTTATAAATGCAACCAATTGTGTTGTTGGGGGAGTTCTTGATTAACATTTGTTTAACAGTGCATGAGTTTTTAAATGCCACATTGACGTTCCAAGATTTTAGCTGTGCCGGAATGTGTGAGAAATTTTTGTGAAATGGTAATATTAAGATATTCTTATGGTCATGGGTGGGCTTGGGATCAGTTCTATAAAAAGTTTTCTTAGTAATGTTTAAGCATTTGTCTATGAAAGATCTAGGGTATTTAAGGTTTGAGCCAATATTATATATATATTTGTATTCCTCATCGATGAATTCCGGACTGCAAATTCTCAAGGCACGTAAAAACATTGTTGTAAATACTGACTGTTTGACTTTATTATGGTGGGCAGAATAATAATGAATGTATGAACACACATTGGTTGGTTTTCTATAAATACTGAACTTGAAAGTGTTACCCATTCTGTGTATCAGACAGTCTAGGAATGGCAATTTACAGTCTTGCTCTAATTCCACAGTGAATTTGATCGAGGGGGCTAAGTTGTTAAGTTGTGGTAGGAAAACTTTTAGGTCCTCATTACATGGCCAGAGACATAATACATCATCAACATATCTAAACCAGACTGCTGAGGGTGGTAAAATATTACTTAATAGTTTCTTTTCAAAGAATTCCATATATAGGTTGCTTAATACAGGTGAGAGTGGATTACCCATTGCCATACCAAATTTTTGAGCATAATATTCCCCATTGAATTCGAATTTGCAATCCTTAATACATAGTTTGATGAGTTCGATGAAGTCATCTTTCGAGACGGGCAGTGAAATGTTATCCAGGGAATCTATGAGGAACTCTAGTAAATCATCAACTGGGACCTTTGTAAAAAGTGACGTTACATCAAAGCTGACCAGTTTAAAATCATGATTAATGTGCAAGTTATTGAGTTTATCAACCAGATCCATATTATTCTTGATATTGGAGTTAGAAATGTTGCCAACTAGGGGGTTTAGTAAGGAAACTAACCATTTCGATAGTTTATAAGAGATTGACCCAACAGAGCTAATGATGGGTCTTGCTGGGTTATTGGGCTTGTGGGTCTTGATTAAACCGTACATGTAAGGCAGTGGAGGGGACGTTGAAGTAAGATGTTTAATGAGAGTAGCTTTGCCTCTCAATAGGGACTTAAGTTTTTTGTTGAACTGGGTGTTGACAGTGTTGAGAGGATTATTTATGAGTTTAGAATATGTTGTAGTATCACATAAAAGGTCATTCATTTTTGAGATATAGTCATCTTTGTTTAAAATCACTACTGTGTTGGCTTTATCTGCTTTAGTGACATGTAGATCCTTATTTTTCTTAAGGGCACAGCTAAAATCTTGGAACGTCAATGTGGCATTTAAAAACTCATGCACTGTTAAACAAATGTTAATCAAGAACTCCCCCAACAACACAATTGGTTGCATTTATAAAGTTCCTTGCAAGGAATGTAATATGTTTTACTTAGGCCAGACAGGTAAAGATCTTGTAACTAGAATTAAACAACACAAATACAGTGTCAGGACAGGCCAGGAATCCAATGCTCTGTTTGTTCATTTGAGGGATAACAAGCATTGCATTGACTGGGATAATGCCTCCTCAATATTACCATGTAATTCAATTGATAGTAGGAACATCATAGAATCTAGTCTTATTAAACATACCGAAGCATTCAACATGAATTTGAGTAACGGCATGTACAAGCTGGACAACTTTGTAATTAAGAAGATTTGTGATCAGGTGAGAGGGCGGGTCACTGTCCCATCTGACCCAACCACCAACCGTTGTGTGCCATTTAAAGATTAGTAGGGTCATTACCTGACCATTGTGGACCTGGTCTCACCCTCCTCTGTATATATTCATCTTGTTCTGCATTACTCTATCTAGTCTGTACTCACCCCTGAAGATGTGAATTACACGAAAGCGCTTGGGAACTTCGTGTTTTCTTCTTTCCTGGTGGTTATCAGCATATATATATATATATGTATATATATATATATAAATATATATATATATATATATATATATATATATATATATATATTTTATATATATATATATATATATATATATATATATATATATATATATATATATATATATATATATATATATATATAAGTACAACTTTACCGTAAGGAGTTAGCTGTGAGATAGCTAAGATGACAGCATCAGCCAGGAACAAGAGCACCGTAGTCACAGACATCTCCACCAACCACCTCCTGTTGTGCAGAATATGCTCTTTACAAATTATAAATATTATATGTTATATTCACAGGTAGTTTGTAAAAAATAAAGTTTGTTTTGTAAGTCACATAAAACTCAATTTTGTTTTGCTTTGAAGTGTACAGTATATTTTGGAGCGGCTGCCGATATTTATTGGTTGTTGCCTTTATCAAGACATTGTTGACACCGCCTTAATCCTTTCACCGTGTGTCACGTACTTGCCATTTTATTCTGGCTACCGTCAGACGATATTATTCAGCCTAGGGTAACCTCCCGCTGCGAAAGGGTTAAATACATCAGAAGCTGTTGTAAGAGTATATGATATGGAACATATAACCCCTATGCAGTACTCGCCGTTGAAAAGCTTTAAGAACCTAACCCAACCATACCCAACTTACCCTTACTTAATCCATTCTCTTAGGTTCATTGGCCTTAGGTAATTCACTCAACATGATATATTCATATAACTAACATCATTAAATTCATCTAAATGAACGTTATCATTAAATTTACAGTGCCTTGGTTCATTCGTTTCCCGTACAAGTATTGGATAACATTTCTTTTTTACTTTACATAAGAACATGAGAACATAAGAAAGTGGGATACTGCAGGAGGCCGACTGGCCCATACAGGGCAGATCCCTTTCAAACCCATCCCAGCACTTCCATGTGCTTATCCAACTTCGTCTTGAAGCTCCCTAGCGTCCCCGATCCTACTATAGCACTCGGTAGCCTATTCCACATATCCACAACTCTATTACCAAACCAGTGCTTGCCTATATCCTTTCTGAATCAGAATTTATCTAATTTAAAGCCATTTGTTCTAGTTATTTCGTTATTACTGAGCTTCAGAACATCTTCCATTTTACCCTTGTTAATCCCACTCACCCACTTGTACACCTCTATCATATCTCCCCTAACTCTACGCCTCTCTAATGAATGCAAGCCTAAGCTTTTCAGTCTTTCTTCATATGTAAGGTTTCTAATATTATGGATCATTTTTGTCATTTTTCTTTGTACTCTCTCCAAAGAATCTATGTCCATTCTATAATAAGGACACCAGAACTGAACCGCATAATCCATGTGTGGCCTCACTAATGCTAGGTAAAGTTTCAAGATAACGTCAGCAGTTCTGTTACTCACAGACCTAGATTTATTGAAGTCTGGTACACGATAAGACCCAGAGTACACACCTGAATTCCTTAACTGCTGAAGAGCAGTAATACACACCAACATCATTTGCCTATGCCGAGTATCATGGAACGATACATCTAGTCTGATTCATCAGCCTGACAAATTTATTTTGAGAATCATTGAATACATATTTGCTGTGTTTTAACCCTGTTAAAACAACGATCCTTTCATTCCTCTCAAACCAGACAAGTTCCTACACTTAAGAATATTTTGACTCTGCCCTATCGTAATGAATTTGTCCCGTTAGTTCGGTCCCTCAAGCTTCTAAATATTAATGTTGTTTTCAAGTATGACTCAACCATTACCAATATGTTAATAAGGAATAGCCCAAGTTTTAATGTAAATGGAAGTGTTTATTGTATTCCATGTAGCAAATGTAATTGTAATTATGTAGGTCAGCCAGGAAAAACTCTGCAGCTCAGAATCAAACAACATAAGTACAATATCAGAACAGCATCTGAAAGCAGTGCCTTGTTCGTTCATGTTAGGAATAATAATCACCCCATTGCTTGGGAAAATAGCTTAGAAGTATTCAAATCGTCTTGTGTCACAGAAAGACTTCTGGTTGAAGCTCGTTTGATTAAGGAATTAAAATCAATAAACCTTAGTGATGGTCAGTTCAAAACTGATAATATGTTACATAAATTTATTTGTCATTGGCCCAAGGTTAAAAATGCTTTGAAAACCTTGGATCTAGATGTATGATAGTTATTTAGTGGGTCCCTTATTTTCTGACCTGACCTGGCTAGTCACGTCACCCCCTTCTCTTAAGCTCCTCAACCTGTGTGTTGGTGTGGAGATTAGTGGATGTCTTCATTATGACCTGACCTCATGTTTTTAAGGTCACCCTGTATATTTAGCCTCTCTCTGTCCATGTAATCCAGTTGCCTCTGAAGATGTCTTGAATAAAGACTAAAGCTAAGGTGCTCCGTTGTTTCCATTTTCCAGTGTGATTTTATCAAGATTTATCTTATCCACGTTTTCATTGTGGATTTACATGATATATATATATATATATATATATATATATATATATATATATATATATATATATATATATATATATATGTTAGCGGGAGAGAAAAGGAGAGAAGAGAAGACGGGAATGCTGCGTTTAGCAAAAGGGGTAAGATGCAGTTTCTTAGAACAAATTTTAGGGGGGTCGTATGTATGTTTTCTCAGCACATGAGGACAGTGCTGTCTTTTTTAGGGGGGTCGATTGTAATATTCAGAAATTTCAGAGTAATTTCGAATGCCCCGCCATTGGCAACACGGAGCGTTCAAGGTCATGGGAAGGGAGAGAGCGCTCCCTGTTCATAGCGGGAGATGGTGGAATTAGGCCTATATGATATTAAATGTAGTTTACCGATTTAATAATGATGCGATTCATGAAGTATGGGACTATTATTGAATTTTAAATTATTATAGATCGTTTAGCAGTCTGAATAATGTTACGGGTGTCCCAAGGAGTTATTAGTTAGGCGGAAAATATGTCACGTAGGCCTAAGCTCACGCCTTGAGAGAATGCGACGATGCCTCTCCCTCAGTCCCGGATAGCACTCACGCAAACAAGACGTCCCCGCGCGTCTGTTCCAGGAATAGTCACGTGGCCTAGTCACCTGTGCTGAAATATTGCAGTATAACAAGTAAGTCTCATTCGATCTCAGACAGGGTTAGATAGGGCAGTGATAAAGTAAACTAGAGCTAACAGTGAGTTCATTTCAGGGTTTCCGCCAGAACCCACTTGACTGGAGTTGACCGGAGTTGACTGCCGTTTGAGACTGCCGTTGATGATTGAGGGTGGCGATTGTCGCCATTGGACCGATCAAAGTAGGCCTGTCACGGTTTAGCGGGGTAGCAAAGGATCTCTTGAGTGAACGAGTGCTCCCGACAACTAAACGACACGGGACGCTAAAGCTTCTCTCAACTGTACAAGGTCTGATCGGCTCACTCCCGTCCGCTTTATGGACGCACTGGGAGTACACTGAGGCTATCTGAGTAGACTAATGGTCACACACTGAGACCGTGAGTCCAGGTCTCTAGGAGATACCTGGAGGAACATTTTCCCTCCCTTATTACGGGTGTAGTTATAATAGTTTCTAGATAATTGTGATAATATTGTTTTGAACGTTTGTGCCATCAAGTGGAACCAGAGTGATACTGTGATTTGATTCTTTTAAGGCCTCTGATTGTTCTTCATAATTCTGATCTCAGGTATAACCTTGTTCCCCAGAGTAGTGGTTAGGTTAGGTTAGGAAGTGTGCATCTGTTGGGGTGCTATAATTTTGTTGAGTGCCCTTAAGGCCTATTCATTGTAGAGTATTTAATTTCTCATTTTTATTACCATTCCTCAGTGACTGATATAATTTTGTTGAGTGCCCTTAAGGCCTATTCATTGTAGAGTAGTTAATTTCTATTTTTTTAATACCTGAGTGACTGATATTATTGTGTGAAAGCCTTTAAGGCCTGTTTCATGTGTGCACGCAACAGTTCTTAATACTTCAAATTTATTGTTGCCTGAGTTTCTAATAATTTTTATATCATGTATAACTTTTTTTCCCCAGAGTAGTGTTTTAAGTTCAAGTTAAGAGGTGCGCATATTGGTGTACCATTATTGGATTGTGTTTGTAGTGTTGGAGGGAATATAAGTGTCTAAATGTAACAGTGTGTCTCATTCATCCCAGTCACAGACGCTATCCTTCCACGGGTCACGGACAATTCATTTTGTTTAGTAGTTTTAAGTGTTCTTGTGCTGGTTCGGGATTTTTCTCAAAGGGGCGCTTCCACTGCCATTACCATCTATTAATTTTAAATAAACCCCAAGTCAAGTGAGAAATTAAAGTCCAGTAAATTCCGACCGGTTACATATATATATATATATATATATATATATATATATATATATATATATATATCAACGACCTCACCAGCAAGGAATCGAACCCTCGACCTACTGGGTGTGACTAGGGAACGCTTACCGGCTAGGCCACAAGTGTCCTTGTGGCCTAGCCGGTAGGCGTTCCCTAGTCACACCCAGTAGGTCGAGGGTTCGATTCCTTGCTGGTGAGGTCGTTGATTGTATGTTCAAAGTCCGCGTGTTAAATGGACTAAAAATGAAGTATATACATATATATATATATATATATATATATATATATATATATATATATATATATATTTATATGTAGATATATATTTCATGTAGATCCACACTGAAAACGTGGGTAAGATAAATCTTGATAAAATCACACAGGGAATACATAAGAACATAAGAATGGAGGAAACTGGAGCGAGCCTATTGGCCCAAAGTGGGCAGACCCGTTTACACACAACCCCTATTGCTCATATAAGCATCCAACCTATGTTTGAAGCTATTCAGCGTATTCGAGTTAATGATGATATTTGGTAACTTGTTCCACTCATCCACTACTCTGTTTCCAAACCAGTGTTTACCTATTTCACGCCTAAATCTAAATTTGTCTAATTTAAAACCATTGTTACGAGTTCGCTCCTGGTTGGATAGTTTGAGTACCTTTGTAATGTCCCCTTTGTTTAGCCCTGACTTCCACTTATACACCTCTATCAGGTCGCCCCTCGCTCTACGTCTCTCGAGGGAGTGCAAATTAAGATGCTTTAACCTGTCTCTATACTCAAGGTTCCTAATGCCCGGGATTAGTCTTGTCATTCTCCTCTGAATTTTTTCCAATGATTCTATATCTATCCTGTAATACGGTGACCAGAACTGAACTGCGTAATCCAGGTGCGGTCTCACAAGCACAAGATACAGATTTAGGATGACGTCGCTAGTCTTGCAGCTAACACTCCTTTGTATGAACCCAAGTACTTTATTTGCCTTGTTACGAGCAAAAACACATTGTTTACTTGGCTTAAGATTCCTACTTATCATTACTCCTAAATCTCTCTCGCAATCGGATTTCTCTATGGCATCGTTGTTCATCTGGTATCTGGTTTCCCTGTTTACATCTCCTTTAATGAGTACTTTATATTTGTCCACGTTGAATTTCATCTGCCATTTTTCAGACCATTCGAAAAATTTGTTTAAATCTTCCTGTAGTCTTGCTGAGTCCTCGTCAAATTTAATACCACGTCCTATTTTAGTGTCATCAGCAAATTTATTTATGTTGCTGTCTATGCCGATATCTATGTCGTTTATGTATATAATAAATAATAATGGTCCAAGTAGTGAGCCTTGGGGAACTCCACTAGTGATGTTGCTCCAATGGGACTTTGTGCCATTAATGCTTACTCGCTGTTTTCTGTCCTGTAACCACGCCCTAATCCATTTAAGGATATTTCCTTTGATGCCATGTGCTTCTACCTTTCTATTTAGTCTTTCGTGGGGGTCTCTGTCGAAGGCTTTGCTAAAGTCGAGATATACCACATCATAATTGTGCCCTTCGTCCACGGATTCGAAAACTGATGAAAAGAATGTTAATAGATTAGTTAGACATGAACGTCCGCTTGTGAAGCCATGCTGGGAATCATTGATCAATCCGTGCTTCTCCAGGTGATTTCGAATAGAGTTTGAAATAATTGCTTCCAGTAATTTGCCTACTACCTGTATTGATGTTAGACTGATTGGGCGGTAGTTAGAGGATAGTGATCTATCCCCCTTCTTGAAAATCGGTATTACATTCGCTATCCTCCAGGATTCTGGTACTACACCTGTTTTTAAGGACAAGTTAAACAACTTTGCTAAGGGCATACTAAGCTCTTCCTTACATTCCTTTAATACTCTGGCAAATATCTCATCGGGATCAGGTGACTTATTAGGCTTTAGTTTGTCTATTTGCTTACTAACATCGTTACTAGTCACTACTATCTCACTTAATTTGTTTTCTTCACTATCTCTGAATAGAGTCGGTGCCTCGGGTATCATGTTTAAATTTTCGGTGGTGAAAACTGTTGAAAAATATTTATTCAAATTATTGCTCATTTCTCCGTCGTTATCAGTGAGCTCGCCGGTATCTGACAGTATTGGTCCAATCTTTTCTCGTGTTTTAGTTTGATACATTTGGTAGAATCCTTTGGGGTTTGTCTTTGCCTCCCTTGCTATCCTTACCTCTTTATGTCTCTTGACTTTCCTTACCTCGGTTTTAACCCAACTCGCCAATACCTTATAATAATCCCGGAGATAAATTTCTCCACGATTTATCCTTCTACCTATAGCCTTCCTTTGGCCAATGATGTTCTTTAAATAATTATTTATCCATTTAGGGTCAGTGTTGTCTCATCTGAGTTTTTTGTATGGTATGTTCTGCCTTTGTGTATTAAGTAACTCATTATTTAAATTGTCGTGGAACTCCGCAATTTCAGATCTCGTTATCAGGTCGGTGTCGTCTGTTAGGTTCACGGCCAAGCGCAACACCCCCTCTCTCAGCTGCCTCCTTAAACTTTCAAAGTTTGCCCTTCTGAAATCTGGTACTTTAGTCGAATTTTTCTTACGTCTGCCCTGGAATCTAATTTCTTTGTGATAGCTGTTTGCAAGTTCGTTCCCTACCTCGACAGTGCTAATGAAGTTTTCTCTGTTCGACAGAACTAAATCGAGTATATTATTACCCCGGGTGGGTTTGTTATATTTTGACTTAGGAAACAGTCCTATTTTATGCCTGCAAAGAAGTCACTGTAGGTGCACAGGATCCAGGTATATGCTGATAACCACAAGGAAACAAGAAAACACTAAGATCCCCAGAGGTATCGTGTAATTCACATCTTCATGGGTGAGTACAGACTAACGAGTAATTGTGAGCAAGGCTAATATATACAGTAAAGGAGAGTGAGATTAAGTACCTATGGACAGCAGGTGTCCACCATATTCAGGTCACCTGGTTACAAATCTTCTTAATCACAAAATTATCCAGTTTGTACATGCCATTACTCAAATTCATGTTGATACATTCGGCATGTTTAATGAGACTAGATTCTATAATGTTCCTACTGACAATTGAATTACAAGGTAATATTGAGGAGGCATTATCCCAGTCAATGCAATGCTTATTATCTCTCATATGAATGAGCAGAGCATTGGATTCCTGGCCTGTCCAAACACTATATTTATGTTGTTTAAGTCTAGTTATAAGATCTTTACCTGTCTGGCCTAAGTAAAACATATTACATTCCTTGTAAAGGCAACCACCTGCATTGTTGGGGGAGTTCTTAATTATCATTTGTTTTACTAAATGATACATTTAAATTCCAGGTTTTCAGTTGTATAGGAATTTGAGTGAATTTTTTGTTAAAATGTAATACTAAGAAATTCTTAGTGTCATGGGGATGTTTAGGATCAGTTCTATAAAAAAATTCTTAACGATGTTAAGGCATTTCTTTATAAAAGATCAAGGATATTTTTAGTTCAAACCAATATTATAGATATATTTATATTCCTTATCAATGATTTCCGGACAGCATATTCGTGGAACACGTAAAAAGGTTGATGAGAAGACTGACTGTTTGACTGTATTATGTTGAACAGAATTAATAATGCATATATGAACACACATTAGTAGGTTCCTAAAAATACTGAACTTAAAGGTGTTACCTACTCTGTGGAATCACTGTAGGTGCGCGTGATCCATGTATATGCTGATAACCACATAGGAAACCAAAAACACGAAGTTCCCAAGAGCTTTCGTGTAATTCATATCTTCAGGGGTGAGTACAGACATAGGAGTAGTTACTGGCAAGGCCAACATTCGAGCATACAGTAAAGTGGAGTGAGATCAAGTACCTAGGGACAGCAGGTTTCCACCATATTTAGGTCATTTGGTAGTGACCCAAACCTGCTGTCCCTAGGGACTTTATCTCACTCTCGTTTACTGTAGTAGAATGTGGTTACCAACATATATAGTACACGGATCTCGCGCACCAACAGTGATATATTTCCATATATATATATATATATATATATATATATATATATATATATATATATATATATATATATATATATATATATATATCTTGATACAATCACACGGGAAAAGGGAAACAACGGAACACCTCAGCTTTCGTCTTTATTCAAAACATCTTCAGAGGCAACTGGATTACACGGACAGAGAGAGGCTTAAATATACACTAGGACAGGTCATAATGATGTCATCCACTAATCTCCACACCAACACACACGTAGAGGAGCTTAGGAGAAGGGGGCGACGTGACTAGTCAGGTCACGTCACAAATAAGGGACCCACTAAATAACTATCCTACATCTAAATCCTTTCATTCCTCTCAAACCAGGCAAATTCCTACACTTAAGAATATTTTGACTCTGCCCTATCGTATTGAATTTGTCCAATTACTTCGGTCCCTCAAGCTACTAAATATTATGTTGTTTTCAAGTATGACTCAACCATTACCATTATGTTAATAAGAAATAGCCCAAGTTTGAATGTAAATGGTAGTGTTTATTGTATTCCATGTAGCAAATGTAATTGTAATTATGTAGGACAGACAGGAAAAACTCTGCAGCTCAGAATCAAACAACATAAGTACAATATCAGAACTGCATCTGAAAGCAGTGCCTTGTTCGTTCATGTTAGGAATAATAATCACCCCATTGCTTGGGAAAAAAGCTTAGAAGTTTTCAAATCATCTTGTGTAACAGAAAGACTTCTGGTTGAAGCTAGTTTGATTAAGGAATTAAAATCAATAAACCTTAGTGATGGTCAGTTCAAAACTGATAATATGTTACATAAATTTATTTGTCAGTGGCCCAAGGTTAATAATGCTTTGAAAACCTTGGATCTAGATGTATGATAGTTATTTAGTGGGTCCCTTATTTGTGACCTGACTAGTCACGTCGTCCCCTTCTCTTAAGCTCCTCTACGTGTGTGTTGGTGTTGGTGTGGGGATTTAGTGGATGACATCATTATGACCTGACCTCATGTTTAATAAGGTCACCCTGTATATTTAAGCCTCTCTCTGTCCGCGTAATCCAGTTGCCTCTGAAGATGTCTTGAATATAGACGAAAGCTAAGGTGCTCCGTTGTTTCCCTTTTCCCGTGTGATTTTATCAAGATTTATCTTATCCACGTTTTCATTGTGGATCTACATGATATATATATATATATATATATATATATATATATATATATATATATATATATATATATATATATATATATATATATATATATATATATATAGTTAAACACATGGATATGGAAAAAAAAATGCAAAAAGGGTTCCCCAGCTTTGAAGGTTGCAAGATATTAGGTAGGAAGTTGTTTTTTATTTTCCCATTTCAGGACAATATGAAACGTTCCCAGCACTGTTCTCCATAACAGGTACGACACATTGGCAAAACAAATTATTGTCGTTCATATTATTCAAATTTTTACTATAATTCATACTGATACAGTGTTTCAGAGCTGTTTTTTCTCCTGTAAACTTAAAGTTGGTTTTATAACTAGGATTTTCATCAAAGGATGTAAAATCGGCAATAAAGGGGCTTAACCAATATTGTCTATTATCCCCCGGATGGTAACCAGAGTTTGAAGTTTGCCTTGGCTGGAGTGGCGGAGGGAGCTCAACCACTGTGACTGGTTTGTTCTTTTCTTCAGGTATTAGACGAGGTCGCCCACTCCGAGGTCGTGTGTTGACGTTTCCATCCCGCTTCCACCTCCTTAACCATCTACATACGGTCGTCACGCTAGTGCCACTCTCTTGGGCAATGTGTCGAGCAGACAAACCACATTTCCACAACCATACGAACCTTGTACGTTCAAAATGTGTTGTCGGTTTGAACTTGTGAAGCCTCTCCATTGAGTCTGTATAAAGTGAGCACAGAGAAAATATTCACTTGCTCACTTGTGAAGCGGATGCGCTCACAAAAAGGAATATCCATCATATGAAGAACATGATTTTGTGGTAAACACCGGTATATAGACCTCCTGTACATATCACATACTACAAAAACAAATTAGATTTTTCTATGGTGGAAAGTAGTATAGTTTCATAATTAATAGTACTGGCAAAACTAGAACACCATATCTATAGTTGCTAGCTAAATATTGTGATTTGTAACTTGAAAATAATAATCATATGGATTTTAATCATCAGGTAAAAATTCTTATACTACTACTAATACTATTAATAATAATAATTTATTATTAATATTTATTCAGGGATACGAAATTACACTTAAATTGATGATAACGATTATAATTACAACACCAAAAATTATAATCATTATTGTTCTTAAATTCAATGTCATCACTAAAGATTTCTCATAATTCAGGCTATAAAGAGAATCTCTCTCTCTCTCTCTCTCTCTCTCTCTCTCTCTCTCTCTCTCTCTCTCCCTATGAGCCAAAGAAATACATATGACAGCAGTGAACGATTTCAATTTCATAAACGATTTTTTATTAACAAACTATATTAGTTATTATTTTAAGGCTAAATACACATTAGTTCTGGCCATCTAAATATATATATGGCATGTTCTCAAAATCAGAAATTACTATACACAATTTCTTTATCAAACCTCTGAAAGAATAAGTGAAATAAATTGTTGTTGACTACCATGGTCGCCGGAACCTGACCGTCATTAATTCAGAATAGGTTAGGGCCGTTAGGTTAGGTCGCACTACGCCAGGTTGAGTTAGGTTCACCTCTTTGTCCGATACTACGTTCATGTCTTTATCTATATGTTTGATTTTACTTATCTGCCTCACTTGAAATTTTAATATAAATTAAATTGCAGCCAAAATTTTACCAAATGATATTTTAATTTAAATAAACTCCACATACAACCAAAATAATAACACGACTGAACGAAATTTTACTCCCATCACTACAGTAACTATTTATTTTTATTACTAAAACTTAATGAAAATTAATTCGCATATGGTAAAATTGACCCGGTTTCATTTGAGCCATCGTTTGCTATCATCAATCAATCAAAAATGCCATCCTCATATCTGAGGGTTGGCGACCACAGTCTTCCACTCTAAATGTTTTCGTTTTGTTATTAACCCTCCTAGATCTTGTACCTCTCTAATGACCCAATTTTTAATATAATTCATCCATACAAGTCTCTGTGGTCCCTTGGCCCTCCTACCCCCAATTTTGCCCAATAATATGTCTGCCAATATACCTCCATCCCTATTTAAATAACCAAAATATTGTTGTTGATGTTATAATGTTATAACTGCACTTCAGTAACGAGACCAATTCTGAGAGATTGAACTATACCAAAGTATCCATTTTCTTTATTCTACGAATGTCAAGTATTTCTCTTGAAATTTTTTTACCTATTCGTTTGTTTTCCTGTCAGTGTTACTTAGTTTTAACATTCGCTATAACCCATTTGAAAAGTCCCCGACCTCTTTCTGGTGGCTGCTGAAAGTGTTCACGATTCTGACCCAAACAACAGTAGTGACCATGAAGAGCATTTCTGGAATTTTTTCTCAAGTTGAAGTTAGAATCCACTTTATATTAGATCTTTTTTAAGGCTGTTTTTCCTTGAGTTATGCTTCTGATTTCTTTTGCGCATCTCTAATGTTACTTCCTAGATACACAAATATTACTTTCGTCTTTACAGTATTAACTCTTAACCAACATTCTTTACCCTTTTCCACTAAGCTGTTAACCAGTTTTTGCAAACCCTCTTCACTATCCGTGGTAGAGCAGTATCATCTGCACAGCGTGTATTTGATATTATTTTACTTTCATATCTTCATTGTCACTCAGACCTTCTCTCATTTAGCGTCCTGAATATATGTTATACAATGTTGTAGAGAGAACACAGCTTTGTCTCAATCCCTGTCCATATTTGAGCCAAATTGTAAATTCATTATTTACTAACACTGCATCCTCCTGTTTCCAGTATTTTTTATTCTAATATCTCCTTCATTGAAGCCTTAATTTTATTGCTTTTCACCCGATCAAAACCTTTTCAAAGTTAACAAAGCAAATATACAAATATATTTGGCCCTCTAAAACCCTTTCACTCAAATTTCTCAAGCTCGTCTTTTTCGAAGCAGCTTTGTTTGCACTAAAAGCAAAACAAAAAAAAGAAGAATCTGGCCTTTCGCAGCCAGTAAAATATTTCTCCACCTTGTCGCCTGAGTAACTGTGGGAAGCGTTCACCAAGGAGCCAATTAAGGTTCGGAATCCCTCAAGGCTGCGAAGCAACAGTTCATAGCGAGGGCCTTCATCAACAACGCCACTGAAGACCGAGGGTGATTGAATTAGATTTAAAAAAAAATTATTCTACCAGACCAAGAGGGACAAGGCGATCAACGCTGTCCATCGTCTTTTACGCTCTTTTCTGCCCTTCGTGGCACCGGGATTCGGCAAAGACCCAACACGAAATGGCGTCAGAGAAACGGAGGGCATTCATCAAGTGGATCCACCCGCTCTACTGCTTTTTTGCTTGACGACAAGGAACGATTAAGCTACAGTCACACTAAAATTTTCCGTGCAATAAATCCACGATAGCATTTCATCCAAGGCAATAAGTCAACGGTACGATCCACACACTGGCGAAAGGAACCAACTCGCGCGGCTAGTTTGAGCTAAGCTGAAGAGCTGGATGTCTGCATTTTACAGTCACAATCCAAAGTTTCGACACCCTTTGGCTGGTGTTCGCCGAGGCCAGGGTTGAGGTAAGGCTGGGTGATCGGACGCAGACTAGTACAGCAATGTGGTAACGAAGCACTACATTGGTGAGGTTCACATTCCACCACCACAACACTTCGAGACTCATAGCACACAGGCACAGGAAAGAACTTATTACGAACTTTGACAGGGCATGAGCTTGCATAGCAAATGAATTCATTACATTGTTGCCACACATAACAATAACATTTTAAGATTGGAGCATGAAAGACTTTGCCCGGTCCCAAAACACTGGCTTGGAACCACTAGATGCAATTCCTCTTATTACACATGAATCATCAGGGCAACACACACACACACACACACACACATATATATATATATGAGGTATAGAGAAGTCACGACATATAGCCGTGGGGGGAAAGGTTGGAAAAGAAGTTTAACGATGGGTCTGGTTAGTACTTGGATGGGTGACCGCCTTACCCTAAGAACACCCTATGTTGCTGGCATAAAGACTCTACTGTCAACAAGCATCTCATGTTATTTAAATCTGATTTTGAAATGCGTTAAAGTATTAGAGAGTGTCATCAGATGTTGTGTTCAAACTCCAGGTATGAGACAGGGCCGTACCTCGTTCACAAGGTACTGTAATTTAAAATAATTTTCTTTTTAGATACGTAAACCGAACACAGAGCTATGTACTTGTACATAATGAGGACATTCGATAAATTGTAAGGTAACGCACACAGTAATTGCTCACATTTTTTATCTCTTAAGGTTTATGATAATATTTGGTGTTGCATTACCTTTTGCCACTTTGTGCATCACATACTGTACACACGCACACAAACATCTATTTTACAATATATAGAACATATATATATTTCTAAATATGACCAAACTAAAATCGAGGATTGAATAAACTCTCTTCTTTCACGAAAACAATAATCTCCCAAGAGTAAAACAAAGTCATGCAATACTCACTTTGTTAGGGCGGGAGAGTCAGTACTGAACTGCAGGCTACGAGAGAGGCGAGACTAGTTTACGCTCCGACGTTGAGTTGGGGTGTGGCTCAACTTAGTGCCCGTGTCGAGAAGGCACAGTATATAACTATTTAACTTGCGCAGGTGCAAGAACTCACGAATCATTGATCAGTACAAACCAATGTTTACCTATTTCGCGCCTAAATCTAAATTTGTCTAATTTAAAACTATTGCTACGAGTTCGCTCTTGGTTGGATAGTTTGAGTACCTTGGTAATGACCCCTTTGTTTAGCCCTGACTTCCATTTATACACCTCTATCAGGTCGCCCCTCGCTCTACGTCTCTCGAGGGAGTGCAAATTAAGATTCTTTAACCTGTCTCTACACTCAAGGTTCCTAATGCCCGGGATTAGTCTTGTCATTCTCTTTTGAATTCCTTCCAGGGATTCTATATCCATTATGTAGTACTGTAGCATGATGACCAAGGCTGAACTGTGTAATTCAAGTGAGGTCTCACAAGCACAAGATATAATTTTAGGGATACGGACAAAAACCCCACCCCTACCGGACAAAACCAACAACGGAAAGAATCGCCTCATACTAATATATATATATATATATATATATATATATATATATATATATATATATATATATATATATATATACATATATATATATATATATATATATATACATATATATATATATATATATATATATATATATATATGCTGATAACCACCAGGAAAGAAGAAAACACGAAGTTCCCAAGCGCTTTCGTGTAATTCACATCTTCAGGGGTGAGTACAGACTAGATAGAGTAATGCAGAACAAGATGAATATATACAGAGGAGGGTGAGACCAGGTCTCACCCTCCTCTGTATATATTCATCTTGTTCTGCATTACTCTATCTAGTCTGTACTCACCCCTGAAGATGTGAATTACACGAAAGCGCTTGGGAACTTCGTGTTTTCTTCTTTCCTGGTGGTTATCAGCATATACCTAGATCACGCGCACCTACTGTGATTTACTTGCATATATATATATATATATATATATATATATATATGCAAGTAAATCACTGTAGGTGCGCGTGATCTAGGTATATGCTGATAACCACCAGGAAAGAAGAAAACACTGTGGAATTAGAGCAAGACTGTAAATTGCCATTCCTAGACTGTCTGATACACAGAATGGGTAACACTTTCAAGTTCAGTATTTATAGAAAACCAACCAATGTGTGTTCATACATTCATTATTATTCTGCCCACCATAATAAAGTCAAACAGTCAGTATTTACAACAATGTTTTTACGTGCCTTGAGAATTTGCAGTCCGGAATTCATCGATGAGGAATACAAATATATATATAATATTGGCTCAAACCTTAAATACCCTAGATCTTTCATAGACAAATGCTTAAACATTACTAAGAAAACTTTTTATAGAACTGATCCCAAGCCCACCCATGACCATAAGAATATCTTAATATTACCATTTCACAAAAATTTCTCACACATTCCGGCACAGCTAAAATCTTGGAACGTCAATGTGGCATTTAAAAACTCATGCACTGTTAAACAAATGTTAATCAAGAACTCCCCCAACAACACAATTGGTTGCATTTATAAAGTTCCTTGCAAGGAATGTAATATGTTTTACTTAGGCCAGACAGGTAAAGATCTTGTAACTAGAATTAAACAACACAAATACAGTGTCAGGACAGGCCAGGAATCCAATGCTCTGTTTGTTCATTTGAGGGATAACAAGCATTGCATTGACTGGGATAATGCCTCCTCAATATTACCATGTAATTCAATTGATAGTAGGAACATCATAGAATCTAGTCTTATTAAACATACCGAAGCATTCAACATGAATTTGAGTAACGGCTTGTACAAGCTGGACAACTTTGTAATTAAGAAGATTTGTGATCAGGTGAGAGGGCGGGTCACTGTCCCATCTGACCCAACCACCAACCGTTGTGTGCCATTTAAAGATTAGTAGGGTCATTACCTGACCATTGTGGACCTGGTCTCACCCTCCTCTGTATATATTCATCTTGTTCTGCATTACTCTATCTAGTCTGTACTCACCCCTGAAGATGTGAATTACACGAAAGCGCTTGGGAACTTCGTGTTTTCTTCTTTCCTGGTGGTTATCAGCATATATATATATATATATTTTCTTTTTTTTTTTCAATAATTTTCTTACAAATCCACTTTGATAGTATCTCTTACTACGACAATGTATGTATGGAACATTATGAAGTTTAGGTATGTGTTAAAAAAATAAATTAAAGCTCTATTTAAGCCTCAATATTTACTTCGTGGTAGAAAATAAAACAAACTTATTTCAAGTTTTTATTTTTTATTTTTCTTACAAATAGCATTACTGTCCTTGCTTTTTGTGACCTCAGGGGACCCGTGACCTCACAATCTCTGGTCTCTCAGGTCTGTTTAATGACGTGTGGTACCATGAGGCGAACGGTATAAAAACCTTGTTCACTTGTGCACTAATTCAGTTTTCCTTAAGCAGTGTTTGAATACAGTCGGAAGCTAGATAACTCGTTTCTATTTTTCTTGCAAGTGTAATATTTTAATCACCAGTGTATTGTGAATTACTTTGTGACTTACTCTGTTATCATTATTAGTGAAATTGTGCAGTTAATATAACTAGGAAAAATATCTCTAAATACCCTTACTTTATAATGAAAATTATACTCAGCAATAAAGGTGGAGAAAAACTATGTTATCATGGCTATATATACACAAACAAGTCTACGTCTTCTTCAACAAAACGCTGGGAATGTTCCAGGAGAGCAGTTCTCTCCTGCAACGGCAAACTTACAACAGATTTGGATGTCCAAAAAACCATTTCCACCACAGACCACAACCACACACCAGATACATTTGCAGTGGATGCAACAAAAGTTCGACAGACTCTAAAAGAACATGCAGTTACCAACAGGGGAAATACTGGAGAGATCCGACTTGACAGTTGACAGTATGGCAGAGATGACTCAAGAGAGGCGAGTTGCACTTGGTCAGATGGATTCCATTAAGAGAACTATCCGTAGACATCATCCCTTCAAGAGTCCTGTGACAATGCGAGTTCGGAAGATTCCTTCATTATTCCCACCAGAGAAATGGAATGTAAACCTAGCTACATTCCGACAATTTGGACTGATATTGAATACATCTAGAAAGACTCAACCATTGTGTCCATGCATCTTACACTTGGCGAGAGAGGTCAACCAGTTCAAAAACGTGTAAGACGGGAAACAGACCTTCAAAAACGACTTAGAAATCTCTGTGTTGATTTTAGAGGTGGCCGCAGGACATTGAGGGAAATGCTCAGAGGCATTGGGCATAATATGCGCTTATGATATGACTACAGTCCAGTATAACTTACACTTCATTTGGTCCATACATCGTCTTAGTAAGAGATATTGTCAAAGTGGATCTGTAAGAAATTAATAAAAACTCCAATTATATTTTGTCTAATTTTTTAATATGAAATAAATGTTAATACTTATATAGTTTAAATTTATTCTTCATTTTATAAA
Organism: Homarus gammarus; assembly: GCA_958450375.1. NCBI lineage: Eukaryota > Metazoa > Arthropoda > Malacostraca > Decapoda > Nephropidae > Homarus > Homarus gammarus. Next base: position 65,530 of record CAUDMG010002753.1, on the reverse strand, counting down.
TTACACTTCGTAATGTTTGCTATTATAAATTTTAAATAGATTTTGTTTTATTTTTCACTATGAGGTGATTTTGTCCGTTGTGGGTTTTGTCCGGTAGGGGTGGAGTTTTTGTCCGGATGGGTGGGGTTTATGTCCAGTGGGGTTTTTGTCCAGGGTTTTTTGCCCTAGGGGATTTTGTCCGGTTGGGTTTTTGTCATGGACCCATAATTTTAGGATAACTTCACTAATCTTGTAATTAACACTCCTTTGTACAAACCCAAGTACTTTGTTAGCCTTATTTCGAGCAAATACACATTGTTGACTTGGTTCACGAATCCTACTTATCATTATTCTTAAATCATTCTCACAGTCGGATTTCCATATAACAACGTAGTTCATCTGATATCTGTTTTCTCTGTTGACAATTCCTTGACATTTTTTTCATTAGTCCACATTAAATTTCATCTGCCATTGTTCAGACCATTCGAAAAATTTGTTTAGTTCTTCCTGTAGTTTTGCGGAGTCCACGTCAGATTTCATTACACGCCCTA
>CAUDMG010002753.1:0-60000 GCA_958450375.1 Homarus gammarus | reverse complement strand
ATATATATATATATATATATATATATATATATATATATATATATATATATGTATATATATAGTATCTCTTCAGGTTTGATGAACTTTATTCGTCCGGTTTTTTTCTCTGCAACCTCACGAAATATACCCGTCGTCATAGACTGTAATGTTGTTGTTACAATGTTATTACTGTGCTTCAACAACGAAGGGCTTAAGCGCGGAACAAGGTTAGTAATACACTAGTCCAACAACAATAACAAAATGTGAGAGCATTGTAGTGGACTTCTCCCCTACAACTGCGTAGCAGCAGCCACCAGCTGCTACCATCTTCCCTAGCAACCAAACGAGCGGCAAGGCGGGGCCGTCACCAGATGTCTCAGTATCTTAGCAACGGAACCAAAGACCCGCGACTTTCTCTTGTTTTCCCAACATGACTCATAGATGACTCACGGCTGCTGGGTATATAAGCTCTGTCTCTCCATTGAGATTCATTCTGGTCCATCTTCCTGAACAAGCAACACCTCCTCCAGCAAGCTCCACGCTGTCCAGCTTTCATTCAACCAGGAGGCCAGCAACAGGCAACATCTTCTCTAACGAAGCTCCTGCACATCTACCTCCTTCAACACGCTACTCACCGAACGTCTCTACTGAGCAGCTCCTCACCACACGGCACCTCCAGCACCAGACTGTCTATCATATAACTTATATTATACAAGAAAACCACCTTAGAGTTTCCATCCATCCTGAGTGCTAGACAACATTATACCACGATATCCTACAAATGGTGACTCACGGAGATAAGCACTCACACAGGATGGAGGACGGACGGATCTCTCTGCCGACTTTCAACCACAACGTCGAGGACTGGCTAGACCATGTGGAAGCAGCCCTCGCCGGCTCACGAGCGACCGACGAGCAAAAGTATGGCGCCCTGCTCTGTGCCTTGCCCACGGAGGTGGCCACGCGGGTCTCACAAACCATTTCCAACCCTCCAGATGACAACAAATTCGCTACCTTGCGGGATGCCTTGAAGACGTGTTATCAACAGACCAGCCCCAATCTCCTGCAAGATCTATCCTCTATCTCCTTCGGGAACTCAACCCCGGGACGTCTCTGGGAGGAGATATGTCGGCTGAGCTCCCGTCACACAGACAGCTTCACGCACAAAAGCTACCCACAGAAGTACGCAACATCCTGTCCGCAGTAGATTACTCTACGACACCAGAACTATATGCAACTGCGGCAGATAGAATTTTCAACGAGTTCTGCTGCACCCCTTGCCGCCACGGTCACACCAGTACCTACCATCGAACTTGTAAGCCGGGTCAACACCCCTCAGCCGAGCAATACCTCAAGATATCAAGGACCTGTTGCAAACTTTGAACCGCAGGATGGACACCAATGAGCAGTTCTGCTCCTCCATACCCACTGCTGCGCCAGTTCCTGACTCACACACCACGCACTACAAGTTCCGACACACAGCAGCCAACCCCCAGCACAACAAATTTACCCTCTGCTGGTATCACCAGACTTTCGGCCGCAATGCTCGAAACTGTGAGCCCTATTGCACCTATTCGGGAAACGGCAACACCGGAGGCTGGTAGACGCCTTAGCCTCCGTCCCTCCAGGCGTCTCATTACTGCGCGTCACCGACCACACCTCCGGCAAGGAGTTCCTCATCGACACAGGTTCATCGGTCAGCCTCATCCCTCCCTCACTACGAGACAAGTCAAAGCAACCCTCGTATGACCTGTTCGCTGCCAACGGTACCTCCATCGCCTCCTACGGCGTACGCACCCTCGCCTTAGACCTCGGTCTGCCCAAGACTCTGCGTTGGTTATTCGTGATAGCAGACGTGTCTCAACCCATCCTTGGTTTCGACTTCCTTACCTTCCACAAGCAAGGCGTCAAACCAACTCATCTATGCCTCATCCATGAGCCTACAGCACGCAAGATCCAGGGTTCTCTTGCCAGACACACCGACACTATCACCTGTCTTGCGCCTTCCAACGAGTTCTCCTCCCTGCTCGACGAATTCAAGGAGCTTTTCTCACCCCGAGTCTCCCTACCCCCACCACCTACATCGGGAATTTTCCACCACATCGAAACCAAAGGACCACCAGTCTTTTCACGCCCTCGCCGCCTGCGCCCTGAGCTCCTGAACACAGCCAAAGTAGAATTCAACAAACTACTGCAAGACGGCATCATTCGCCCTTCAAGGAGTCCTGGGCATCGCCTCTTCACAGGTTTCCTAAGCAAACACCCGGCGAGTGGAGGGTGTGTGGCGACTACAGAGCCCTGAATCTCGTCACCAAACCTGACAGGTACCCTATTCCGCATGTCGAGGACTTTCACCACAAACTTCATGGCAAGACTAACTTCTCGAAGATCGACTTGGAGTGTGCCTTCCACCAGATCCCAGTAGCACCGGCAAATACCAGAAGACAGCCATCACCACTCCGTTTGAACTCTTCGAGTACACTTTCATGAGTTTTGGCTTACGCAATGCAGCACAGACTTTCCAGAGGTACATGGACCATATGCTTCGCGACCTCGATTTTGTCACCGTCTACATTGACGACATCCTCGTCGCATCTTCGACGCCTGCCGAGCACCGCCACCACCTACAACTCCTTCTCCAACGCCTGCAGAACAACAACATGAAAGTTCATCGTGCTAAGTGCGTCTTTGAAACCTCGGCCATCGATTTCCTCGGTCACAGAGTCTCGCCCAGTGGCATACAACCCCTACCACAGAAGATAACTGCGATTAGGGAGTTCCCCAAACCTGAAACGGCGAAGAAACTCCGAGAATTCCTGGGTTTAGTCAACTACTACCACCGCTTCATTGACAAAGCTGCCACCGTCCTAGCCCCCCTACACGACCTTCTCAAGGGACGCCCAAAGAAGTCTCACAAGTCTCTCGTGTGGACTCAAGAGGCTACTACGGCATTCACCACTATCAAACAGCACATTACACGCCTCACCCTCCTGGCCCACCCCGCACCTAACGCCCGGACCACTCTCACAACAGACGCTTCTTCTACTGCAGTGGGCGCCGTCTTACAGCAGGAGATCAAAGGGAATTTTCATGCCCGTTGCTTTCTTCTCACAACGGCTTCAACCACCACACCTCAAGTACAGCGCTTTTGATCGTGAACTCCTGGCCATATACCTGGCTGTCAAACATTTCCAGCACTTCCTCGAGGCCCGTTAGTTCACCATCTTCACTGATCACAAGCCCCTCGTCCACGCCTTCGTTTCAGCTTCCCAGTCACATACACCTCGTGTCCTGCGCCACTTGGCTTACATCTCGGAGTTCTCCAGCGACGTCCAACACATTAAAGGCAGCCACAACGAGATCGCCGACGCCCTCTCTCGTTGTATATCTACCATTCTTCCCTCATCTCCACCCATTGATTATGGGCAGCTAGCCGCGGCTCAAGAGAAAGACGAAGACCTGGCAGCATACAAGACATCCCCCTCAGGCCTCATACTCCAAGAACTCCCTGTTCCTGGCACAAAGATAAAATTGTGGTGCGACGTATCCTGTGGACAGCCTAGACCGTTCGTGCCTCACGTCCACCGCCGCGCTGTTTTCGACCGCATTCATGGTCTCAGCCACCCGGGTGTGCGGGCCTCCCAGCGCCTCCTCACGCAACGTGTCGTCTGGCCCGGCATCAAGTCTGATACTAAGAAATGGGCTGCCCAGTGCCTGCCCTGCCAGTCCTCCAAAATACATCGTCACATACGGGCCCTTTGCAAACCTTCCCTATTCCCAAAGGACGTTTTCAAGTAGTACACTTCGACATCGTGGGACCTCTACCATCATCCTACGGTAGCACCTACATCTTCAACTGCATCGACCGTTTCACCAGGTGGACAGAAGCAATTCCCATGCCCAACGCTACAGCAGAGACTACTGTCCGCGCCTTCATGTCCGGTTGGGTTTCCCGTTTTGGCCCCCCCCCCCCCCCCGCAAGTGTAATGTTACGAGTTGGGGATTTAGAATATAGTTATACGTCTACCCAGATCCCAACAGGTAACAACAAAAAAAAAACAAAGACAATCGGACTATAAAAGGGTAGACAAAGGATGCGAGTTTTTGTTGTATATAATAAAGTACCATAAATTCCTTAACAAAATATTCAGCTTATAAACTACCCTTAACCAAACTTAACCTAAACATGAACAGTATATACATAGTAATAAAACATAAAACAATAGTGAAGCAATGTGGAGGGGGGAGAGGCAATACAAGATTACAAATACTTAAGTGAGGAGCTGAGATGGCTGACGAGCAAGGCTGAGTATGGTAGAAGACGGTAAATAGTCACTGTGCCGTAGGTTTCCAGGATAGGTGATCCTGTGGTCGCTTCCCAGAGTGAAGTGTCCTCTCCTCGAATTGGAGCTGACAAAGTAGACTGAGGCGGAAGTGACGCAACAACCAGGATATGGAGAAGGGAAACCCGGGAGTGGTAACTAAGACGAGCCATACTCGTGTTTCGTCCCTAGATGGCGTTGCTCGTGGTGCTGGGTAGGTAGATGAAGACAATCGGTGGAGGGGTTCGTAACACACCCCCCCTCCAAAGACCTTCGTAGCGCGGGCGCGAAGGAGGTGATCACCTGGTGCGTCTGGAGAGTAGCTGCTACATTTCCACTGGAGCTCGGGATAAGGAGTCTGCAATCAGGTTTTCCACCCCCTTTATGTGCCGGACTTGTAGATTATAGGGCTGGGTGAGGAGAGCCCAGCGGAGGATTCGCTGGTTGGAGGTCTTGTTGGTTTGGATGAACGTGAGTGGGTTATGGTCGGTGAAGACCAGGGTTGTTTGTGGGCAAGACTGGAGGTAACATTCAAACTTCTTTATTGCCAACACCAGAGCCAGGGCCTCCTTCTCTATGGTCGAGTAGTTGGTCTGATGTTTTTTCAACTTGGCGGAGTAATATGCCACAGGGTGAAGGACATCAGTGGTTGGGTCGGGTTGTAGGAGCACAGCCCCCACTCCGACACCACTAGCGTCGATTTGCAGATGGAAGGGCAAGGTGTAGTCAGGGGGGTGGACTACAGGCTTAGAGGCAAGGAAGGCTTTGAGGCGGTGGAAAGACTGGTCGCACTTCTGGTTCCAGATGTAAGGGACCGCAGAACTGGTAAGGTCTGTGAGGGGTCCGGCCACGCTGGAGAAGTTACTGCAGAACCGACGGTAGTAGCCGCACATCCCCAGGAAGCGCATGAGTTCCTTCCTCGTCCTTGGAGTGGGGAAGGACAAGATGGCTTCAACGTTTGCGTCCTTGGGTCTCACCATACCATGCCCAACGATATGTCCCAGGTAAGTCACCGAGGCCCGGCCAAAAGCAGATTTAGCCAGGTTTATGGTGAATCCAGTCTCTTGCAGTCGTGCAAACAGTATCTCCAAACGCACCAGATGTTCGTCCCAGCTGTCCGACACCACCACCAGGTCATCCAGGTAGGCGAACGTCCCACCTAGGTCTTGAATAAGGTAGTTTATGGCCCTCTGGAATGTGGCCGGAGCATTAGAAAAGCCAAACGCCATAACTAAATATTGAAAAAGACCAAATGGAGTTATAAATGCCGAGATTATTTTTGCCCTATCCGTGAGTCCTACTTGATAATATCCTTTCAACAGGTCTATGGTACTGATAAATTGGGCACAGCCTATGCTGTCTATTATATCTTCAATCAAAGGTAAAGGGTAGGAGTCAGAGACAGTGACCTGGTTCACTTTACGATAATCTGTACAGAAACGAAAGGTGCCATCGGGTTTTGGAATGAGAAGGCAAGGTGAAGCCCAGGGGGAGGTACTAGGCTCAGCTAAGTTATGCTTTAACAAAAAATCTACCTCCTTTTTCATGATCTCTTTTTTTTGTGGATTTAGACGATATGCTGATTGCCTAATGGGTTGTACATCATCTGAGATTAGCTTAATATCATGTTTAAGTATATTGCAAAACCCTGGGAGGTCTGACGTGACTTTAGGAAATGTTGATAATAACTTAGTGAGATCTTTTGCTTGAGATGGATTCAGAACAGAAAAATACTCATCCAAATTGTTGAGTATGTGACTGTTAGCAGGGTTCTCTTTAGGTAGAGGGAAGTCTAAATTCTCCAATAGGTCCATGTCATCTGTCTCCGGCTCCGGCCCTGACAAAACCGTATGCAATACAGGTAGGCTTACAGCCTCGGGGATGTCTTCCTCTGACTGCCTGGAATGGTAAAGTTTCATGAGATTAATGTGAACAAGTTGTGAATCTTTTCGGTGATCAGGAGTATGGACTATATAGTTGAGAGGAGATAGTTTATTAGCATTGACTTGAAAGTTTTGATGGAACCGTTCCAAGCAACCTTGGGACGGTGGGTGGTAAGCCGAAGATGTACAATGGTCCACACTGAGGTCTTTCATCACCTGTTTGAACACAGAAGGATCAGATTGTTGGGCTGAAATGAGCTCATCCTTACTAATGGTCTTATTGTACACATTTTCTGTGGGTAGGAAGATATTGGAGGTGGTTTTAGATGAAGAGGGCCCATTTCGCACACTCTGTGACCGGGTGACAGCACAAGATGGGAAAAGATGAGGAATAGTTTCTTTAAGGTCAGTGGTGGAGTTGACAGGTAAGGGAGAGTCGACTGTCTTTATGTTAGGAACCACTAGATCTCCTACCAAGTCATTACCCAATAATAAATGAATGCCGCACACAGGCATTGGGTCTTTCCTAATGGCTATTTGCACTTCCCCAGTAATCAAGGGACATTGGAGGTGCACTTTAGCTAAAGGATAGGAAGAATGGGACGAGAGATCTGAAATTAGAACACTCTCATTTGTGAATGCGGTAGATATATCAGGAATGACGTTAAACAGGAGGATAGATTGTGCTGCGACCGTATCACGTAGTATACGAACAGGGAAAGAACGAGACCCCTCTATGATTGAAAATTTTCCCTCATAGGTGAATGAAGAGAAGAGATCCTGATGGGGCCTTTCCACAAAGATGGTTGCTATTGGTTTGGATTTGGGATCCAGGGAACTACTTTTAGCAGTTCGACACTTTGGGTGTTTACAAGACTGGATCGTATGGCCTGGGTTTTTACAGAAAGAACAAGTAAACTTGGTTGCATCATGGGGGGGGGGGTAGGTGTGGGACCTTTCGACCTACCACTCACGTCCCCAAGGTTATCATCAGAGGAGGACCTAACATGCCGGAAAGTACCACGTTCCCTACGGCACAGTGACTCCACCAGCAAGGCGTACTCATCAGCCAGCTCAGCAGCACGCCCTAAATTAACCTCTCCACGCTCCTCCACATGCTTCAAGATGTGAAATGGAATCTTGCTTTTCCACTCCTCCAGGACTACCAAATTTAACAAATCCTGAAATGTGGAGGTCTCTGTAGCCTCTAACCACTTCTTAAAAAACCTAAGCTTTTCTTGAGCAAACTCAACAAATGTGTGTGAAAATGGTTTGGTTAGTTTACGAAACTTCTGCCGGTATCCATCTGGCGTGATAGCATAAGAGGTGAGGATATTCTTTTTTACGTTATCATAGTCATCAGTCTGGTCTAAACAGTTATAAACTCTACGAGCCTTACCATATAATTTAGGAACTAACACTGACACCCACTGGTCCTTTGGCCACTCATTCTTCGCGGCTATTTTCTCAAAAGTCCTAAATGACCCGTCCATATCGGATTCATCAAACCCGGGAACAAGGGAAGAAGCAGTAGCAGGGTTAAAAGCAGCGAGTTTCTCTTTTAATGCCACTTCCTTTGATTTAAACTCCGATGTTAAGGTGACTTCTGTCTCTCTCACCTGTAGTTCTTTCAGTTTAACCGCCTGCACCAACTTGGCCTGTTCCATCCTTTCCTCATGCTCCAACTTGGCCTCCAACTTGGCCTGTTCCAACTTGGCCTGTTCCATCCTTTCTTCATGGTCCAACTTGGCCTGTTCCATCCTTTCTTCAGGGTCCAACTTGGCCACCTGCTCCAACTTGGCCTGTTCCAACTTTTCCTCCTGCTCCAACTTGGCCTGTTCCAACTCGAGTTCTTTCATTTTGATTTGGAACTCGAACCTAGCTCGTTCTAGTTCTAAGGGGTCTATTCGTTGTGTTTCTTCTTGAGGGCTAGCCAGACCTGAGGCAACTTCTGAGTGAGGAGGGGTGGTGGATAGTGGTTGAAGTTTCTTGGACATGGGCGTTAATCTGTCAACAGCGGATTCTTTTAAAACTTCTTGTTGAACCAACACTTCAATCACATGATTTTTTAACATTTCCTTAGTCAGTTGCTGTGAAAATGGGATATTGTAATAGTTGGCTATTTCTTTCCATTCTTTCTTCAGGATATTAACACGTAATTTAGCTACGGAAGGATTTTCAATAAAATCCTGAAGATCAAAACCTGAGGTGGCCATTGTTAAGAAAAATAGGATAAATTAACTAATGGTCAAAAGATAAGATAAGTGGATAACCCTAGAAAATATCACGGCAGTGGATAACCAGAAAGTCCCGGAAACTAACCAAGTTATACCTAGGGAAATTACACTTATGATTATTGTTCTTCCGAGAAGATCCTTAGATAAGGACAAGAGACTTGAAAGAGGAAGGGCGTATACGGCATTAATATAAAGATCCGGATTAACAACCCTGATATACTTGAAAGAGGAAGGGCGTATTACGGCATTTATATAAAGATCCGGATTAACAGCCCTGAATGAGATAATGAGAAGAACAATAATTGAGGCTTTATAATTATGGGGTCCTGGTAGAGCGGGGCGTCCCAAGATATCACTTCACCCTAAACTAGTGACTATGGAACAGCCTACTCTGGAGTGAGGGTACGGCATTAAACAGATCCGGATTCTTCTGTACACTCAATAAGACTTACCACACGACTGCCACGTGTAATAACAGGTAAGCCTTATGACACTTGGAACCTAATATCCTACGTCTGTCACTCTTACTGTACGATAATACCAATATATGCACACACATATGAAGGAAACTTTAAACCACCGTAAAGCAATTGTAAACAGAAGTGACTGGGAGGGGTAATTAACAACGAGTAACAAGGGAGGAAGGAATATGGTACTTAAGGTCGGATCCTGTCACGGTCGCCATTTGTTACGAGTTGGGGATTTAGAATATAGTTATACGTCTACCCAGATCCCAACAGGTAACAACAAAAAAAAAACAAAGACAATCGGACTATAAAAGGGTAGACAAAGGATGCGAGTTTTTGTTGTATATAATAAAGTACCATAAATTCCTTAACAAAATATTCAGCTTATAAACTACCCTTAACCAAACTTAACCTAAACATGAACAGTATATACATAGTAATAAAACATAGAACAATAGTGAAGCAATGTGGAGGGGGGAGAGGCAATACAAGATTACAAATACTTAAGTGAGGAGCTGAGATGGCTGACGGGCAAGGCTGAGTATGGTAGAAGACGGTAAATAGTCACTGTGCCGTAGGTTTCCAGGATAGGTGATCCTGTGGTCGCTTCCCAGAGTGAAGTGTCCTCTCCTCGAATTGGAGCTGACAAAGTAGACTGAGGCGGAAGTGACGCAACAACCAGGATATGGAGAAGGGAAACCCGGGAGTGGTAACTAAGACGAGCCATACTCGTGTTTCGTCCCTAGATGGCGTTGCTCGTGGTGCTGGGTAGGTAGATGAAGACAATCGGTGGAGGGGTTCGTAACAGTAATCACTGACCGAGGAGTACAGTTTGAGTCACAACTCTGGCAGCACCTCCTACAGTTCCTCGGCACGTCTAGACAACGCACTACAGCATACCACCCTCAAGCCAACGGCATGGTAGAGCGTTTTCACCGGCAGCTGAAGGACGCACTCAAGGCACAGCACGACCATTACAGCTGGACTGATGCGCTTCCCTTAGTGCTCCTCGGCATCCGTGTGTCACACAGGGAGCATATGGACTGTAGCCCAGCAGATCTGACACTAGGCGAGCCCCTTCGGCTACCCGGGGATTTCTCACTTCCTCCTGATCCCAACTAAACCACTCCAGCCGTTCGTCACGACTTACTCCAAAAGCTATGACAAGCAGTTTCTGCATTCAGAGCTGCTGCTCCACGCCAGCCTACTCTGCGCCCTGAACACATCCCTCCTGCACTACTCACAGCAGAGTATGTTTTCGTCAGGCATGATGCTCACCGCAACCCATTACAACGTCCCTACGATGGACCCTTCCAGGTGGTTACCCGTTCAGCAAAGTTCCTGACAATTATCCGGAATGGCAGACATGACACCGTCAGCATAGACCGAGTCAAACCGGCCACCTTACCCGTCGGGCCCCCAGCCCAGCAGCACCATCAATAAACTACGCCTGCACCAGTCTACCCGCAGTTACCACCGGCAACAACACCACGCCCACGACAGGTCTGGTCACCCTCTTTTCACCCTCATGTACACCCTGTTCCTGCTGTAGAACCTGCTCCTGTCATAGACCCTCCTCCTGTCATAGAACCTGAACCTGTAATAGACCTCCCTTCTATCATAGAACCTGCTCCTCCCATGGACCCTCCTCCTGACGCAGCCCCTGCAGCAGCAGGAGCACAACAACCATTGCTTGTACAACCTCCTCTAATCCCAAACCCTCTTTCTCCTCCTAATTCTCCCACAGGTTTTGTGTCACTAGACGGAGTTGTTACACGTAGTGGTCGAGTCGTACATACACCTGCCCGGTATGTGTTATGTGTGGGACACAACCCGGACAACATCCAGCCTCCCGCCGCGCCCGGAGGGGAGGGGGTTATTGTAGTGGACTTCTCCCCTACAACTGCGTAGCCGCAGCCACCCGCTGCTACCATCTTCCTTAGCAACCAAACGAACGGCAAGGCGGGGGCGTCACCAGATGTCGCAGTATCTTAGCAACGGAACCAAAGACCCGCGACTTTCTCGGGTTTTCCCAACATGACTCACGGCTGCTGGGTATATAAGCTCTGTCTCTCCATTGAGATTCATTCTGACCCATCTTCCTGAACACGCAACACCTCCTCCAGCAAGCTCCACGCTGTCCAGCTTTCATTCAACCAGGAGGCCAGCAACAGGCAACATCTTCTCTAACGAAGCTCCTGCACATCTACCTCCTTCAACACTCTACTCACCGAACGTCTCTACTGAGCAGCTTCTCACCACACGGCACCTCCAGCACCAGACTGTCTATCATAAAACTTATATTATACAAGAAAACCACCTTAGAGTTTCCATCCATCCTGAGTGCTAGACAACATTATACCACGATATCCTACAGCATACTCTTTGTACATACTGTAATGGGAATATTACTTAATAATGCCAGAAATATATATTTTTTAAAAGAAGCTTGTTGACCTTTATATGAATCCACAGAGTTCATGAGGGTTAGAAGGAAGAAAGCTTTAGGACGTGATTATTAATTTTCTTTGTTGTACTGCATCCAACATGAGTGAACTGTTTGACAAAGTTAAGATATTAGAACAGGCGAGGTGAAATATTTGATGGATCCTTTTTTGGAGGCTGGGTGAGGCGTCTCCGCTCCCACATGAGGAAGAAATATTCCTTTAACAGTTATTGTTTTTTTTTGAAGAAGCTTTAATACCCTGTAACGGTTTTCAAAGTTTAGAGTTATATCCCTTTTAGTTTTATGAATTATGCTGGAATATAAAAATTGTATCCACAGTTTAAGAATATTTTCAGTTTATCAAAATTGCAAAATTCGGAGACTTTCAAATAGAGAAAATTATAATAATATTTGGAAATTAGGTAATGATTTCCTTTTTGCCTATACGACGAAGGTATGTGGAATTAAATGTGATTTAGATTCTGACATGAGTTGCCGTATTAATGTTTGCAGTCTTCTCCTACCTCCCCCTACCCCCCATTTTTTGCAAAGATGATTATGAAAATCTTGGAATCGTAGCTCGGGGCAGTTGCTATTTTATTTTAATCTTATATTTAATTTTAGAAGGATACATTTTGAAGTGACGATGTGAAAGGATGCTTATGGCTTACACGATAAAATTCAACCTTGGCTGTGTTTTTCAGCCATAGCATGTTGATAGAAGGGTCATCCAGCTCGTCCCGGAGGCTCTGGTAAGGTTGAGGAATGTGCCTTACGGCCAGGGTGGACATGAAGTTGCCGGCGAAGCTACGTGTTAACACCAACGTCATCAACATCCACACCCCTAACACCACCCGCTGCCACTACCACTCCCAAGGCACTGATATATCTATAACAGCAATAAGATCAGATCTCAAGCATTTTATTATGGTAATTCTAGGATAAAAACATAATAATGTATTAGGATTAGAGCATGATGAACAGAACTGAATGTTGTCTGCCTTTTTTCATTTCCATAAGCGAATTTAGTGAAAAGGAAATTACATCGTAAGAATTACTGTTTACACAAGCTAAGTCAGTCGATAACTCAGACTGATTGTCGAAGATAAATTTTTCTTACGATTTAAGTGCAATATTATTCAATCTCTATTATTTACCACGATATTTTTAAAAAGAGATGTAATAATTCGTGAAATCGATTTTGAATATTGAGTCAAAACATATTTTTTGTCATTAACGATTAATTCATATTATTTGTGTTCAGTGTGCATTTATAATCGTGTATCATTATGAAGGACACGTCTTTTATGATCAGTAAAATTTAATTGAGTTTGGAAGCTTTGTTCTCAAGGCTGTTTGTTGGATACCAAAGAATCGAAAGTTCATACAAGCATAAAAGCTAATTTCAGAGGTTTGATGCACTATTTTTTTTAAATCTCCCATGATACTGAATAAGAGTACAGTATATTAATTCTAATGCAATCGAAAAAATAAAATCATTTGATTTTAAATTCAAGTTAGTTTGTGGTCTCACCATGTTGTAGGAGTATACAGGTGGAAGTGAAAGTTTCTGCCCTCCACTTGTCCCAACTTAGTTTTACGAAGAAACATTTCGATAAAAATAACAATATTGAAAATGGTGGTTACTAGTGTTCCCTGAGGAATGCAGTGATGGGTAGGGAAACACCTTGTAACACTGAAGTCCGTTTATTATGGATGAGAGAAGTACAAGGGATGACTCACGTGTGCCATGCACGGCTCACACAGTCAGACTGAGGCTGCCTTGCCATATGGCAGCCTCGGGGCAATGTTGCCACATAACACGTGCAGTGTTGCCACGTAATTATATATATAAATGCTCTCGGCACAGTAGCTTATGTACAGGATTGCTACTCGGCACAGTAGCTTAGATACATAACCTACAGAAAACACCACCAGTAATGCTGTCAGGATGGCCGCCCACACTTGAGGCGACAGGGGTAACAAGAAGCCCCAAGGGTCCACCTAAGGTTGTCCTCGTCTTGTTATAAACATAGAGGATACACAACTATTGGCCAGGTAATGTCCATCACCTCTGCACGTATTTTACTGATCCCGATGGGTGCTGTGCTGATGTCCACCTTCTTCGTAGGTTTCCAAGAAGAAAAGAAGTGTTGATTTTGTTCGTGTACCAGGTGATGAAAATGATGAACTCAGCTTTAAATTAATATTCAGAGGCTTAGACGAAATTCATCAGGGAAATAACAATAATTCTTTTCCAACTTATTTAGACCCCCATATTCTTTGGACATGATTATAAAGAATACGTGTTCACACATATTTTTGGTCTGATACTTTTCATTTCGTATAAAGCACACTTCTCACCTTGCTGGACCACACTTGACGTTCTTCTTTCTGTTATACACTTACCTCCCTTCTCACCATTCCTAACATGCTGGAACTGGAATTATCATCCTGTTTGGTGCCTCACTATCCTTACCTCCTTGCTCAACATACCCACCAAACCGGACCAGGGGCCGTATACTCAAAAACATTTACGGGACTGTATCTTTTTGTTTACCCTGTAACTTGATTTACAGTCTCTGATCGGTATACTCAAAACTAATATTTGTCAGCAGACTCCGTAAGTGAGCCCGTAACTTACAGTACCTCCTTAGCTGTTGTAACACACTCAACCCGGATATGGTAGTCGCTATTTCTCGATTGCATAAGAAAAATAAATAATATATGTTGTTATAATACCTGTTAGACTTGTTTTGTTTTATCATAGAATAATGAAGAAAATGTTTTGTACAGCAACATACTAAAATACGATATTACAGTTTGTCTTTTTAGTTAATACTTTTTACGATAAGAAAAGGCTTGAGTGTTTCTATTTCTCGAGGAATGGAAGAGACGCAGCTTTTGTCTTCTTACAATTTATCAAGTAATTTGTACCAAAATAGAAGATTTGTATTGTCCACATTTATGGTACATTTTTTTTATGACTGAGTTGTTATATATATATGTATGTTTATATGCTGCCTTTATTGATTATATATTATACATTATATATTATGTTACTTCTTACCAAAGTCAGGAAGTGTTTAGGCTTGTGTAAACACGAAATGTGTTAGGCACGTCGTAACCAACAACAGAGAATAAACGCCCCAGCTAGACCGACCATGTGACTTGTCATTCTCCCATTAAATAATGCAAGATACTACATGAGTAAACTTGCAGATAGACCTTATTTAAGTGGTATGCTGTAAATATCCATCAGTAATGAAAGCCAATTATGAGGTCAAGTGGACATTTTGGCCTAGACTCCACCTTTGCTAGGACCAATTTATAACAAGTTACAAGTTATTCTGCCAAGTATCCAAGAGGTACCCATGATTCAGAGTTAAATAATACCTAACCCAATCTAAGTTCATCAAACCTAATAAAAACGAGGGGTAAAAATTAAGTGGTAAAGCATTTTCTTTCCTAGAAAAATATTTATGTTCATAGGTTTTTTTTATCCTGTACATTATGTAGTGATTTTTTTTTTGCATCAAAATTAATGTTAATATTTCTTACCCTAACAAAACCCAACCTTACCTAATCTTACCTTACCTTATCTGACCTAACTTAATGTTACCCTACCTAACCTAACCTAACCAAAGAAAGCCGCAATGTACATAATAAACAATTAAGTTCTCTAGAAAAAATTAAATTTCTTTAAAAAAAATTACATTTGTAGAGACAACAAACTTGTTATCATCATTTCTCCAACACATCTATAAATCTGTTGATGATATATAAACGTAACTTAGGATGCCACTATTATGGATTTTAACCTTTATGTATTTTAAATTTAGGTTAGGTTAGGTAAGGCATGTTAAGGTAAGGTTAGGTTAATCAAGGTTAGGTAAAGGTTCGTTTAGGTAAAGGCTAAATTAAGTGGTTAATATATAGGACTAACCCACTAATGAGTTATTTGTATTACTGCTTATTTTCTTACTTTATTTTCATCAGTGAGTTCTGATATGGTAATCTTTTCTGTTGCAAATGTCTCGTTTTGTAGATAATTAGGCGCCTAGGCATGCACTAAATTGTCTTGGCATCGGTAATGAGGTCGTGTTCTGCTACTGCGCTTTTCCCCGGGCTCGTGGCAGTTTAAGTTTCAGCATGATGCAGAAGGTTGTTGCCTGTCTTATATGTACGTAATTTGCGAATTTAGGGATAAAGATAAAGGGACCCTTCAATTGTTCAAAGACTACGGCATTGTTCCTTAAAACAGAGACTGTCCACACTGCTGAATTCCTCTGCTTTCAGACCGGAAAGAAATTGTCCATTACTGCCTCAACGCTTGACGTTTCCCGCCATCATAATAAATCACTCCGCCGCCCGGCCTGCATAAACGCTAATGCTGCCGTATCAATTCACGTACAGAAAATGCCTCAAATTTCACCATATCATAATAAGGTCTTTCTGTTTAATATACTGGGGGGGTCCAGGGGGGGGGGGGGGCAGAGTCCCCCAGTAAGGAAGTTAGGTAAAGTTAGGTAGGTTTGTTTGGTTGGGATGGTTAGGTCTGCTTTTCATAACAACAAATGTTAAGTTAAGATAATTTAAGAAATATCCATTTTTTACCACATTTTCACAAACTACAACATTGTCCACTATAAGAAAAAAACCCAGTGAAAATCCGGTCTTTTTATATTCGTTTTCACTCACTTTCTCCTGCGGGTTAGTCCTGAAAAATTATCAGTTAGGTAATGGTTAGGTTAGGTAAGGTTATGTTAGGGTAAAGTACATTTCACTTATTTTGTGTGAAAAAAGAGCAGAACTACTGATTGCACTAAACCAAAAACCTATGAAAAAATATTTTTGTAATAAAAAATGTGATGTGTCTGTTATATAATTTTACCACCTGGGTGTGTGTGTGTGTGTGTAACATATTATCAGTTTTGTACTGACCATCATTAATGCTTAAAGAATACATTTCTCTAATCAAACTAGCTTCAACCAGAAATCTTTCTGTGGCACATGATGATTTGTACACTTCTAAGCCCAAGGAAAAAAATGCTTTTAAGGCCTTGGAGTTAGGGCCAATTGCAAGATCAGCCCTGGTGTATACCATGCTGCAGTAGCCCCATGGTTGTTGTGCAAGAATTGTCCTGGGCTATTAAAATAATAATATGAACGATTCGTTATTGGAATGTGGGAGAATTTCGTGGTACTCGTACACCCGCCCGATGAGCACTACGATGGAACTATATTTTGAAACCCAAAGAAAGAAAATTGATTTGGATGCACATAAAATGTATAAATCTACAAAGGAATAATATTTTTTATAAGATATACTCTATATAGAACAGCACATGAAGAATTGTATTGTTCTTTTTAAAAGCGTTCCATGTTTGTGTACGAACAATGCCGCCAGCCTTCACGTGTCTCATCGCCGTTTATATCCTCCAAATTCGCCAAACCATCATAAAAGGTAAGCCTTTAAGATAAATAATACAACTAATTTATGTGTAGAAATGTATGGAAATCAAATCAAGCTAAAAAAATCGTAAGTGGTCTATGTGAAGAATGGTGAGAACTACTTCCTCTGGGATGGTGAATGACGTCCTTTATCAGAATTACTATCGACCCAGTTTTCTTAATGGTGGCAATTAGTAACCGTCCAGCACTACCAAAATAATTATTTCCTTAGTATAAATACTTAATAGCCTAAATTTCATATTTTAATGAGTCCAAATATGCCAAATAACCAGTACCAGGTACTTCCCAGGCACGTTTCATGTGTGTATCAGTTTAACCACAATTTGTTACTAATAATATAAATTCAGTGACCTAAATTCATGTTTTATTTTTTTATTCCCTTAGTGACTCATTGTATTACAAGAAAGAACTACTTTACGACTTTTGGGGCAACAGTTGGAGTGGTGATATTAATTTACTTTGCCATTCACAGTGGTAGAATCGAATGTAGATATATTGGCTGTGTATGTCCAAGATTTCAACAGAAATGAATAAGTCCTTCTGAAGTAAATGGAATTGATGATATTATTATCTTTTTGGCCATCCAGTGAAATTAATGATTTTAAGTTGACCGATTTTTACCAGTTACGTTAGGTTATGTTAGATTAGTGAAATTGGGTTAGGTTAGGTTTGGTTACATTGAAATTATGTTTTTTCAAATGCCAAGTAGGTGGATGACCTAAACAATAATTTTACCCAATTGATTATGAGTAGATCAAAATCATTAGTTTTGTTTTTTTACAAATTCATACTCTGTAAAGTTCAAATGACAATCACTTCATGATAGATGTTTCACCATATACACTAAAGCTACTTAATGTTAGAGGAAAAAATTAGCACCAAAATGTATTGTTTAATACCAAAAGAAGCCATTGATGATAATATTTAATATCAATATTTCAGGTATTACGACCTGGTCGTCGGGACGGAACACCATCATAAGTCGAGGAGAGACTGTAATACATTTTCACCTTTAAACTCCTTGTATCTTACCTAACTCACCTTGATGCTCCACTCAATTATAGCTAGATGCAATAATTGTAGAAAGTAATCACAGGTATGACTCCCTTTACTGTTAATTGTTTTTATATCACAATTCTTGGATATTCAAAGATAATGAAATTATGAATCTTCAATAAATGTGATATACGTACATTCTAATGATGTCAACAGAAATATGTCAGACTTGACTAATTAACTGTAACCAGAAATTAACCTACGTGAATTTGGCTGTAACCCACCCTTTAAAATATGAAAGACAGTATACTTTATTTTATGATAGTTAAGTAAGTTTCCAGTTAGGTTAAGTTAGGTAGGTTAGGTTAACATTTTTATATAGATCATTAAAATTTTAAAGGGCTTATAATTTTTGTTCTATGAATTTCTCCAAAAAAAGGGATCAAAGTTTTGGAATCACCATAATAACATACACTACAGTACATTAGAAAAAACAACAATTTTTTTAGTGTGTGTTTCATATCAAACCAAACAAATCTGAGTTTCCTTTGGAATTTTTTATTTTTATTTTTTTTTAACAAACAATATTACCCTCAATATTTAGATGTTGGAAACATAAATATTAACCCTCATAAATATAGATGTTTCAGAATTGGCAAATTTAACTAACACAATATTAATTACTTTATTTTCACTTACAGGTAGAGATACAGCTGACTATTCACCTTTCACCAATACTGAAGAAATAAATCTTGGTATCATTTGATTGATGGGGAATTTTTCCAGTTCCAGGGAAGATTTTGGAATTGGCTTTCTAACCTAACCTCGGAACAGAAAAATTTGGAGACTTTCCGTAAAATCCCCAAATTATTCATAGACCAGAAAAAACGCAGTTTCTGGAATTTTCTGAACATATACCTTGGAGAAATCATAATGTACTGTATGCCTTAATTATTATTATTTTTTTTTAATTTACACTTTGCATACATACGTGGATATTCCGTATTAATTTATTTGTGAAATTTGTGGATGATTTTTCTTTTAAAATACTTTACTCCTGATCATCCATATATTACAACATCCTTCTTTTAATAAAGGATATATTCTAAAATAAGCATTATCATTGTATTTTTATCCTTATTATTATTACAGTTTATTTTAAACATTAAAAAATTCAGGAATGATTTGCAATTAACATTGCAGACTATATTGAGGCTATTTTTAAACCATTTAATTATCATCTTGTTCTATGCTTAACATTATTAGTCTCTGATTAGTTGGTAGAATTTCATGACTATACCTACTGTATATGGGTTCCATGACATTTGCTTACAAGATTAACCTAGTCTAACCTAACATGTCTTCATTTCCATAATAGTTGAGTATATGCCTTGTAAACAAATGTCTGCACACTAACCATATGAAGGCTCTCTGGTGAGGATCCATATACAGTATTTACATGTAATATTTTTCCAAATAAAAGACTATTTAAACAGTAGAGACTTTTCTGCAACTTCTGGTTTAGTCCATGTCTTAATATTGTATACATTTTTACTCCTGACATTGGGAAAGTGGTCATGTCTTGTTTTTTTGAAAGGGTATTTATTGCATTACTATAATCAGGTGGAGAAAAGGAGGAAACATTATCTCAAGTTTTCATATCTTGTAGATAACTGGCCTTGTATAATATGAAAGTAAAAATTTGGGTATAAAGAAAATTTCCTGTTTGATAGAAAACTAACAGTTATGGTGATATTTTTTCAAGATTTTATCCCAATTCATCTGTACAGTGAGTTCATCACTGTCATAAAATTATAATACCTAATACTGTACTTTGGTATATTCTACTGACTTCATCCACAGAACAGGCCATAGTTCTCTTTATTACACTCACCCAACCCCAAGTTTGTGACAAACTTATAACTTTATTGTTAGATTTAATATGGATAAAGAAGAAAGGAACAGATATTACACTCAATTCCTACGTTTTTATGGTTGTCACAGACTTTATTTACCTATATTCACTGTAAATGATTGTATTTTATTCCCAGAATTGGCTTATAATCCAAGAAAATAGGAAAATGAGGTGCACCTTAGCTTGGGATTCAAGTTTTTTATGCTCGTTAATCGTGTAGGAAGAGCAAACGTTTCGTGCCACTGACAGCGTTTTCAGGGTGCAAGCATACCAACCCCCAAGTTTTCTGCCAGTTGGTACACTTGACTACACTACGATGAAGTAGTAACAACAAACGACAGTCGGGTACCACCTTGCCCATTTTGAATAATCACAAAATTTTCACTCCATTGTATTATGACCGCCGGGATACCATGGCATGGTGTACACCATGGCTGATCTTGCAATTAACCCCATGTACGATCGTCGTAGAGAGGTTGAAAATATTTTTGATATAATTATCCATAATATCCATTAACATGGATGGAATATTTATCTTGCGACCATGAAGTTATATTCTTAAAAAAAGACAGAACTATAGAAAAATATGGGTGTGGCTTAGTCCAGCCATTTCTTATGGATAAATCAAAGCTGGCTGGCGGGGTTAGGGGAGGTGTCGCTCCTCTCCTTGCGTGTGAGTTTAGCGTGTGTATCTTTATACCTTGGAATGGAAGACTTAACGTGAGGTGACGTATATGTTAATATTAACCTTTCGAAGCACCAACAATCCTTCTTATTAAAATATTGAGAATGGCAAGTACTTGTATATTCGTCTTCACTCTGTTTAGTGTAATATTTGTATTAAGATTAAAATGTACTTTGTAATGTTATTGCAGTTCGAGGTAAATTGATGGATTATATCATAAATATTATTAATTCAAATGTTGAGGATTTATAGAAAGAACGTATACTATAATAATGCCAAAAAGAATCATTAAGCAAAACAATTGTGCAACTCTTTATTAACCATTTACTGAAGAACATATCTGAGATCAAGTAATAATAATGATCTTCATTAGCTAACATCTCCAAAATGTACATCCTTTACAGTCATAATAACATAAAATGAATTCATTATATACTGTATTGCATTCACAGTAAAAAGTCCATATTTCAGGCATCAGATATTTGGAATTTGAAAGAATATGAAACGAGATTATGACATGCTACTTTCTTCCTAATATGCGTTCAATGTAGTCATCAGCAACATAGTTCTAGGATGAGGCATCTTGTCTTAACTAGGACGACGTAAGGGTAAGGTCCTGAGCTCAACTATGTAGGAGCTCGAGGAATAGGACCAACGCTGCCAAAAGGTGACCTCCTGCCAGTACCACGAACATGCCCTAGAATGCGGAACGTAATTTCCATTAGTAAGTAAGAGAGGTTGGAATGAAGGTGCGTGACATATATTTGGTTGTATTGCGAGTAAGGAAATAATGATAAAAATACATATTATATTGCAATCATGCTAAGCATTATTAACATTTAAGTCAAAGATCTAGTCAAACTCTTTGCCCTAATTTATATATATGGTATCATTTCAAGGTTTCCAAGAAGACATGTAAATGTTTCATAATCTACTTGAAGTATAATTTTGCTAGAGTGCCCTGTGATAATAAACAAAGTCTATAAAACAAAACATATTTTGCCATACAAGAATAACTTTCCATTGACATAAAAAAAACAAAAAAAAAAACAAAAAATATATATATATATATATATATATATATATATATATATATATATATATATATATATATATATATATATATATATATATACAGAGAGAGAGAGAGAGAGAGAGAGAGAATATACTACAATAAACTTATCTTAGTGCTTAAGGAAATTTATTTTTCTGTTTTATATTGCATAAAGATATTGTATAACTTTTACCCAGAGATTACTGAGAGAGAGGACAGAGGTAATGGTAATCTTGCTGGGAGGGTTAGAACACGGGTTGTCAAGAGCATGCTCCCTATGGATCCGCACGTATGTTCCAGTAGCCGAGAAGTGCATAATTCTGTCAGGAAATATTTTATAATTTTATTATTTACCTTATGTTATATGAACCTGAATTAGCATTCCAAATTTTGCTAGCTTCTAAGTGCGTGCAGAAACAAACAAACACACACACACACACACACACACACACAAACTATTCTACTTTATTTAATTTTTTTAATTTAAATGGCCTCCAGCCTCCCCCAATAGCCACACCTTCGCCGCCAATTAATTACCTTAAAATTAACTATCCTAATACATAAGTAGCTACCCTGGCTGTGTTGAGTAGTTGAGCCGCAGATCTTTGCTGCATTCAGTGACTGTTGTCGCCTTTGGGGCCGATGCTCTCGTTCCCCTGAGGCAAAGCAAGGCAGACCTAAGCAGAGAGAAGGACAGTCGACATCTCAACCAGGCTATAACATAACTTCTGGG
This sequence comes from Homarus gammarus, assembly GCA_958450375.1. Lineage (NCBI taxonomy): Eukaryota > Metazoa > Arthropoda > Malacostraca > Decapoda > Nephropidae > Homarus > Homarus gammarus. The sequence continues at coordinate 37,808 of CAUDMG010002753.1, read as the reverse complement.
CTGCTGCTTCCGTTCAGATAACACCTCCACGAGTCTGGCGTAGAAGATTCTTGCACTTGTTCCCATCCCACCAAGAGGTGTGAACAACAAAGGAGTTCTTTATTCTCTCCCCATATGCCCTTATCTTGTCGTTCTCGTTCCTCCTGTGTGCAGCATCGATAGCTAAGTTGCGGTGACATGCGGCCATGGTATAAAAAATCCTTATGTCAAAAAAGGCTCGCTGTCCCCGCGTTCAGATTCCTCGACCACTGACGTCCACGTGGGCTTCGTTGGATGTGTTTGGAGTCTTGTGGAAAGAAGGGGCGGTTCATGGCGTCGAGGCAGATTTCCCTTAGTATATTTGCTGTTAGATCCCTTATTTCGTCATGCCTCATGCATACGAAGCTCCCTTCCTTGCATACCATGGCGTGGTCGATGTTTTAAGATGAGCCGCACACGCATTGGGAGGGCAAACCTCTACTGGCCTACCTTACCTTAGAGCAATGACATCTGTGAATTCTTGTTTATTAAGCATGAAGCCTTTTACCCTTATCGGTAACGTTGTTATCCAGTTAGAAGCGCACACCTCCTGCGCCATAGCTACTTTTCTTTTCACGTTCTCTGGCACCTGTTGCAACAGTTGTTTCAGTTTATCACTTTGGGTGTGTTGCCGCTCTGTTGTAATGGACCGTCGAATCTTGTTTAATTCGTTGGTATCCTTCTAACTTGCGTCATTCTGATCTATTATGTGCTCAGTGAGAGCTGCCGTGAGCTTGACAAAGTTCTAATATTCTGTATGGGCAAGCTCCACTGGATTAGTCAATCCCATTCCTCCTAGTATCGGTGGTATTGCAAGGAGTTACCTTTTTGCTGAGTTAAGTAAGGGTTTCTCACTAGTGTTGGGTTAAGAGCGACATTGATGGCTTCTTCCAGAAGGCGGATAGTGCGCATCAGATAATTACAGCGATGCTTGACTCCATGGGTGATTACCGCTCAATTTTGGCAATATCACACAGAGCTTGAATTTCCTTAACCCACTCATTCACCATTCCCGTTACGTACACGATCTTGAAGTCCTTCGTGCCAATTACCGCACCTAGATGTCTTTGGCCATCCTTTGTTATTTTGACCTTACTTCCACCGAACACCTCCACTGCCCGTTCAGAGTGTTCTGGCTTCACAATGAGGAAGGACTTGCTGGCGTTTGGATGGTACCCTATTTGTGGCCTCGTGATGTTACCAGGTCCCACCACTTTTTGATATCTTTCACTTTTCCTGCTCCTGTTAGGTCATCAGCGTAAGCCACTTGCTTGACCTCGGTTGTTTCATATTGTATTGTCTGTTGGAGCACAGACAGGCCTAGTGCGTACATTGCCATGGCGACAGGATCCCCATTGCGTTGTTTCATCAGTTTACTGTATGGTGGTATCTCCTCTTAGGGCCTTGAAGCTTGTTATAAAGAGGTTTGATGGGTTCCTATAGGTATTTTCAACATACATTGAAAAGCTTGGATACTTGATCTTGATGTTGTGCAGTGCAGCCTTGCGGTTGAGTATATTGAACGCATTGGAAGCATCGACCAGAAGTATTGCCTCACAATTACGCTACTCAAATACCTTTCTCATGGCGTAAATGTCAGCTTCCCCTCCAGCCTGGTGGCCAGCACATACATGCAGGTTCCCTGCAGCTGCCCTAACATCATCATTTACCACCTCCATTATGCATTTTCCAATGATCCGCTTCAGCACTTCCCTCACTCCTATAGGCCTACATCCGGGAATTTTATCCAGAGGAATGAGGCGGCAGGCCGTCAGAGCATGGATGTGGTGGCAGCACGAGGTTACTAGCTTTCTTGCAAGGGCAGCGATGGCATTGCAGAGATCACTTGCTACGGAGCCAAACTTGTTAGTGCTGAAGATGACTCTCCAACCGTCTGCATCCAGCCCTGAAGGGCCAGTCCCTCCCTGTGTCTTCAGTGCCTTTTTCCACACCATCCCTCCTGTTACTTACTCGAAGAGGACAGCATTAGGAGGGATATAAGCACCCTGGAACCTGATGCCTTCGTCTTCACTTGCAGGTGGATGTTTTTTCTTCAGTTGTTGTAATGTGTCCATGTTTATTGGCAGAACACCACCAGAAAATTTCTCTGAGAGAGATCTTACCGCTAAGGACACTTCCCTCACGCATCTTGTTACCAAATTTTCTGGCAACATCCTCGGTGTTTTGCTTTTCGTCTTCTATGAATTTTAGTCTCTCCTGCAGTGTTTTTGCTTCGCATAGGAGATCAACAAGGGCCCCATTCTGCCATATTGTAAATCTCCTTTTCATTTCTACCACATTTTGTTTGCACTTAGTCCTTGTGTGTATCCTCTGACAGAATAGATGGGGTATTATGGCCAGTATTTGAAGAACTAATGGAGCCAGGGGGCTGTCATGATTGTACATGATTATGAGGCAAGAAATCTCCCGGATCATTTCTTTGGTGGCCGCCCTCTTGGGTGGTTCAAAGAGGTTAGCTGGCGACCACCTGACCACTTCTGAGTGCAATTCTTTGACCCATTTCACTGCATTGTCTCCCGAGAAGCCTTTCCAATTTGTTGGCTGTATGTCATTCGCCTCATGAACAATATTTTCCGACTGAGTGGGTTACTACTATCGTCTGACATGTCGTTATCAGGTGATGGATCTCTGCCGTATGGATTTTGGCAAATGGCAAATGAAATTCAGCACCAGCAAGTGCAGCGTACTTAATATTTGTAGAACAAATACTGTCAACGTATACAGCCTTAACAACATCAACCTAGAAAGGTTGGCTTGTGAAAGAAACTTAGGGGTACTTGTAAGCCCGAACCTACAGCCTAGAAAACAGTGCGTTAATGTTCGAAATAAGGCAAACAGAGTATTAGGTTTTATATCTAGAAGTGTAAGTAACAAGAGTGCAGAGGTCTTATCGCAACTATATCTTGCGTTAGTCAGGCCGCACCTCGATTATGTGGTTCAGTTCTGGTGCCCATATTATAGAATGGATATCAATTCACTGGAGTCGGTGCAGCGAAGAATGACGAAAATGATTCCAGGACTTAGAAACCTTTCATATCAAGATAGGTTAAAGAAGCTAAATTTGCATTCCCTAGAACGACGAAGAGTGCGGGGAGATATGATAGAAGTATGTAAGTGGGTGAAAGGAATCAATAAAGGCGATATAGATAAAGTTCTTATAATATCCGAGCAGGATAGGACTCGTAGCAACGGATTTAAGCTGGATAAGTTTAGGTTTAGGAGGGAGATAGGAAGGAACTGCTTCACAAATAGGGTGGTGGACGAGTGGAACAAGCTTAGCAACTTTGTAGTAAGTGCTGGAACGCTGGAGAGTTTTAAAAGGTGGCTAGATAGATTCATGGATGATAGAGAGCGGTACTAACTCTCGACAGGAGCTGCCATGCACAGGTCAACCGGCCTATTATAGACTCCTTATATTCTTATGTTCTTATGTTACTTCTCACACAATTACAGGTTGTACATTTCTGATTCTGACCTGAGCAATGACAAACACATTTCCCAGCAACGATGTCGTCCTGAGAAGGAGGGGGCAGTGGGAGAGGTTGGAAGTTGTGGTTTGGGAGGGGAGGAGAGTCGGGTCAGTTTTGGTGTACTGACTGATGAGGCGGAGCTGGGCTGGGCAGGGTCGGGGGCGGGGCATTGCCAGGGCAGAGCATGGCTGGGCACAGAACGACCAGGACCGTTACCACCTATGACCAGCTCGGGTTACAAGCCAAGGCCTACGTGGCACTGGCCAACACCAGCGCCACCTGCTATACAGTTGCCGGCTCTCCAATAACTATCACCACTATCCACCCAGGAGGCCCACAGGTGGATGACACTGTGATCACTTGACGCACTACACATTCTTATGAGGAAAGGGCGGAGAGGTGACAGGCTGGCCTTCTGTGTCCAGGTAGGAGGGGCATACGTGTCACTCGTGGGTGTGTAGTAGGGTGTGTCAATTTAGGGGGTGAACTGGCTAAATTGAAAATCGAGTAATTTGGTAGCAATTTATTGTAGTCTTTAAGCATGCAGAACAATATTCTGGCATAAATTTTTTTTTATAATAAGTCCTACCTACATCAAATGGATTTTTAAATGTACATATTTGTGAATTTATAACATAACCAGCGTTTGCACACATGTTACTGTTTCAAGTTTCAAATTATTATATTTTATTATCCGTAGTCTATTTGAAAGTAACCAATGCCTTCATACTCTCTTTGCTTTGGTTTCTTGTCATCAGTAGTCTGCTTGCTATTTGTGCTTTGATGTAACCTTCTCGCCTCTCGTGGCTGTAAACATGGCCCGCTGCTTCTGTGACCATTTTCACACATCTCTCCACACTTTGAATGTGGGAAGGCCACTTCGGCACCTGCATTGGAGTCTCTTTAAGGTTTCTCAATTCTTGGCTAGTTAGACTTGTTGTCAATGGTGGCTCTAAGACTTCCAAACTCAAGTCAACCAATTCTGACAATTTGGTGGCATTGACGTTTATTGGGGGAACTTTTCTTGAATGAAACGAACAGTCTCCCAACTGGTCGTCATCTATTAGCGTTCCTCTAATCTTTAGAATGACTTCTACAGCCTCGGTTCGGAGATTGGTACATTGACTGCAAAGCATTGCTTGCAAAACTGCTTCTGATCGAGCATACCAAGCGGACCTTCTTGCCACAGGTAACACGATGTCCCTCACTACCTTCCTCTGTGTTCTTACTAGCTGCAATTGAAACAAAAGGTGATTGGGCCCATCCACCCACATAGGATTAAGTTTCACACTAAACCACTGGGGAAGATAAACTCCAATAATAAATTCAACAATTAACCTCAAATTCTTCAGCACTTTGCCCTTCAATTCGTGTTTGGAAATCCAAATCCTGCAGAAACGAAGAGCTGTAGTTAACCAACGGCTGTGACTGACAGGTCCAATCTCCAAGAGAGCCAATGACTGAGGCACTTCTCCTGATCTTATTGCTTGGGCAATACGATAAGCATAGGATTGATCTGTGCTGAGATCTTTGATGACTCCTTCAGACAACGCCGGAAGGGAAGGGCCAACTTCGACCTTTGGAAAGGTTGTATTTATTTCTAGTTGTGTTGCTTTATCCAGCATGATGCCAAGGGGACCTGACCACTTGTTGTTGCTCTTTGTAGGACCATCAAGTTCCTGGATGAGATGACGAAGAGGTAGCTCGCCTGTATGTAAATCACATACAATCCAAACAAGTCTTCTTCCTAGTTTTTTCTCTAAATGCGTCATTACACCCCCCTGCCATCCGGTGTTCACTGCAGTTGAATCTCCACCAACAGCCTGCAGTGAACTGCCAAGTCCTCTCTCCTGAACCCAACATAAAATATGATCAGCAATGACCTCTGCATGTTTCTTCCCTTCTACTTCAGTTTCGGGAGCAAAGTGAAACAAAAACCGACCACCAGGCTCAGAACAGACAGAGTAGTGTTCTTCTTTGATGAGACCTGGAAACTTTCTGTTCACTCCCTCTACTTCTAGCAAAACTTTTGTGTCATCTATTCTTCCATCAAACAAAAGACAGAAGAGCCCTCCCTCGCTTAAGTCTTTTTCATGCTGATCAGATATTTCCTTCATTATTTTTTCTTGTGCTCTTCTAATTTTATTATGATCTATCACCAAAGATACATCCTCTCGGCTGATGAGGCCTGCATCTATCCAAGCGGCAGTTGCAATTTCTGCAGCCTCACGAAGTCCAGCATGGTGGCGAATACTAGCTAAAGCAATGTTTGAAATATTTCTTGTGTTGTATTTCATTTTCTTTGGTAAAGGTTCAGATGGCTCTTTGGAACTATCATCTGATGTTGCTTCCTGTTCATCAGAAGAACTATCAAAGAAGTGATAAACATCTTGACACAGCTCTTCCTCTCTTTGGATGGCTTCTTCACTCTTCATTTTCTTCTTTTGTTCCCTCTCTCGGATTTGTTCTCTCTTCTTGGCATTAGCAATCTGCTTCTTTGTTTCTGAATAATCTATTGAACCCATTTGCATACTTCCTTGGCCTTCTGCCTTTGTCCTCTGTGCCTTTATAAATTCAAGCTCTAAAACAGGGATCTTCTTTTCACGAGGACAACCACAATCAATGTGGGAATTATTTTCTCTCTTACCTGAGTGAGAACAGTTGGATTCAGAACATAATTGTATGGAGCACTTGCAGGTCAAAATGTCAAACAGAGTATCAAGTGTGTGCAGAAATTCATTTTTCCTGGCCAAGTTTCCTTTACCAAGTGATGTTTCAACTGCTTTGTGCCATAATTTCGTTAGTTTTAGCTCAATAGTTCGACACTGAATAATTACAGGTGGTTTGAATAGTGCATTAGCTTTTGTCCATTGATGCAGAAGAGGGACTATCACGTCATTTATGAGTTCTTTATCTGTATAGTTCCTTCTGTCCTTTGCATTTTTTTCTCGAAGGAGTAACCCTAATCTTAGCATGTCTCTCACTGTTGGAAGTTCTGATACAGGAAGCTCCTTCCCTTTACCAACTAGCAGGCTCAAGTGGGTTGACAACTGACTTCTTGTCTTCAATTTTGACATCTTCACACTATCTGACAAATAGAAAAATATTTCAATGTTTCATAATTCAATTGTTGTTTCAAAAAATATCAATTTGTTTATCAAAAATGCTGTAACAGAAATAACATAATAATTTCTTAGAACATAATGTTTTATACAATGACATAAGTAACTGCGACAATCAATATGCCCTACTTACAATAATTAAAATGTAGAATTCGTCTGGTAGAGTAGGTGCAAGTGCAATGAGAGCAAACCACCGTCTATGATATCTAGAAGGAGAGTGAGCCGGGCGCCTTATCCTCACGCTTGGTACAAGTCAAAACAAGAATTAAACTGTCCCACACGGAGAGCCTGTTCATGTTCATGTTCTGACATGCATATTGTACACAAGCTATTGAACCAGAAAATACTCCATAATCCATATGCTTACATGAGATTAGTTAATATCAAGTGAATAATTCTAATCAAGTCTCATTAATTTGTTGAAATACTGATATTTGAAACTTTAAGGTATAATTGATGTAGGTGAGGGTTATTTCAATTCATTTTTGTTTGCTAATCTCAAGTTTAGACATAAAGAGGCACAATATTTTGACTACCAAATTTGATTTTTAACATGTTGACAAAATTGACACACCCTAGTGTGTAGGCCACCCTCCTGAGGGCGACAATCCACACATCAGAGTGATACACTGGGAGCAAGACTTGTCACACCTAACACTTGTTTATATATCCTTGGCAGAAATAACCAGTATTTTTATGGTAGCACTGATGTAAGATTAGTTATATATACTTACTTGTGGGAGGCGACCACAAGCGTAGAACACTTGGCCTTCTGTCACTGACCTTAGGGGCGACAGTCGCAAGGCCATCCTCGCCAAAGTAGGCCTAACGACACTGGCACTTGTCCCCTGGCACCTGCACCAGCCAAGCACTCACAACTCGCTTGGTGATCGCCGATGAACACACAGAATATTTGAGATTAATGCCATAAGGGATGAGAAGAACCTTCGTTGACAATGGTAAGGGTGACATCCGATATTCACCAACACACTGTGAAATTCCCGCTCCCACACTCCGAATATGTCCCCTCCAATAACACTTTAGATCAGGGAGGACACTCCACCACACCCATGTTGCGCACAAACTACTACTACTACTACTTTTTTTTTTTTTTTTTTTTTAAATAGTGGCCTCCAGCCTCCCCCAATAGCCACACCTTCGCCACCATTTATTTACCTTAATATTAAATATCCTAATACATAAGAAACTATCCTATCTGTGTTAAATTAGTTGAGCCGTAGATCTATGCGGCATTCAGTGACTGTAGCCTCATAGTCAATATCTGCAGCAGTTGTCGGAGTAGGGGCAGAAGCTCTCGTTCCCCTGAGGCAGAGCAAAGCCGACCGAAGGAGAGAGAAGGACAGTCGACATCTCATCCAGGCTGTAACATAACTTCTGGGCTGCTGCTTCTGTTCGGAGATCAGCTCCGCGAGTCTGGCGTAGAAACATCTGGCACTTGGGCCCATCCCACCAGAGGTTGTGAACACTAGAGGAGTGAAGCTGCCTTGATCAACATTTTGTATTCTCTCCCCATATGCCCTTCTCTTGTCGTTCTCGTTCCTCCTATGTGCAGCATCGAGAGCTAGGTTACGGTGACAAACGGCCATGGGATCAAAAGTCCTGATGTCGAAGAAAGCTCGCTGTCCCCGCGTCCAGAATCCTCGAGCACTGACGTCCACACGGGCTTCGTTAGATGTGTTTGAAGTCCTGTGTTGGAAGATCTCGCCATCCAGTGGAAGGAGGGTCGGTTCTACCATAACGTCCCGGCAGATTTCCTTCAACATATTTGCTGTGAGATCCCTTACCTCGTCATGCCTCATGCATATGAAGCCCCCCTTCTTGCAGACCATGGCGTGATCGCCATCATAGGAAGAGCAACACACGCATTGGGAGGGCAAACCATCCACTGGCCAACCGTACCTAAGAGAAATGGCACCTGTAAATTCTTGTTTGTTAAGGCTGAAACCATTTGCCCTTATCGGTAACGTAGTTAACCAGTTCGAGGCGCCCACCTCCTGCGCTATAGCTACTTTTTTTGTCAAATTTTCTGGAACCTGCAGCAATAGTTGCTGCAACATGTCATTTTGGCAGTGCTGCCGATCTGTTGTAATGGACCTACGGAACTTGTTAACTTCGCTGGTGTCCACTTCCCCTGTTGCATCCTGGGCTATTATGTGGTCAGTGAGGGCTGACGTGAACTTAAGTGAATTTTGATGTTCAGAGTCGGCAATCTCCTCTGGATTAGTTAGTCCCATCCCTCCCAGTCTTGGTGGAAGTGCAAGAAGTGTTCTTTCTGCTTGGGTTAAGTCAGGATGTTTCACTAGTTTGGGAATGAACTTGACATTGATTGCTTCTTCCAAAGGGTAGAGGAGGAGTCCGATCTCAGGGATGGTACACATCAGGTAGTTCCAACGATGCTTGACTCCATGGGTGAATGCTGCAAAGGCCGCATGTGGCTCTGTGTTAGCAATCTCCGATAGAGCTTGGATTTCGCTAACCCACTCATTCACCTTTCCCGCAACGTACTGGGTCTTGAAGTCCGTAGTGCCAATTACTGCACCTAGATGTCTTTGGCCGTCCTTAGTTATTTTGACCTCACTTTCGCCGAAAACCTCCAAAGCCCGATCATAATGATCTGGCTTCACGATGAGGAAGGATTTGCTAGCGTTTGGGTGGTACCCTATTTGTGGACCTCGCGATGTTACCAGGTCCCACCACTTTTTGATGTCCTCCACTTTTCCTGCTCCTGTGAGGTCATCAGCATATGCCACTTGTTTGACCCCAGTTGTTTCAAACTTTATTTCTTGTTGGAGCACTGATAGGCCTATTGCATACATTGCCATTGCAACGGGGTCCCCCTGTGTTGTTCCCTCAGTCGACTGTAGGATGGTATCACCTCGTAGAGCCTTGTTGTTTACTATGTAGAGGTCTGATGGGTTCCTACTACTACTACTTTTTTTTCAAAATGGCCTCCAACCTCCAGCCATTCCTTCGCCACCATTTTATTTCCTTAATATTAGATATCCTATTTGGCATTCAGTGACTGTAGCCTCATAATCAGGTTTGGGGACGATGCTCTCGTTCCCCTGAGGCAGAGCAAAACCGACCGAAGGAGAAAGAAGGACAGTCGACATCTCATCCTGTCTGTAACATAACTTCTGGGCTGCTGCTTCTGTTCGGATATCACTTTCGCGAGTCTGGCATAGAAGCATCTTGCACTTGGTCCCATCCCACCAGTGGTTGCGAACACTAGAGGAATGAAGCTGCCTTGATCAACGTTCTGAATTCTCTCCCCAAATGCCCTTATCTTGTCGTTCTCGTTCCTTCTGTGTGCAGCATCGAGAGCTAAGTTAGGGTGACATGCGGCCATGGGATAAAAAATTCTGATGTCGAAGAAGGCTCGTTGTCCCTGCGTCCAGAATCTTCGAACACTGACGTCAACACGGGCTTCGTTGGATGTGTTTGAAGTCCTATGTTGGAAGATCTTACCGTCCAATGGAAGGAGGGTCGGTTCTGCCATGACATCACGGCAGATTTCCTTCAACATATTTACTGTGAGATCCCTTACTTAGTCATGCCTCATGTATTTGAAGTCCCCTTTCTTGCACACAATGGCGTGATCGAGGTCATAGGAAGAGCCACATACCTGTACGCATTGGGAGGGCAAACCTTCTACTGGCCTACCATACCTTAGAGCATTGTCATTTGTAAATTCTTGTTTATTGAGACTGAAACCATTTGCCCTTATAGGTAACATAGTTAACCAGTTTGAGGCGCCCACCTCCTGCTCTATAACTACTTTTTTTCATAATCTCTGGTACTTGCAGCAACAGTTGCTGCAACTTATCACTTTGGCCGTGCTGTCGTTCTGTCGTAATGGACCATGGAATCTTGTTACTACTACTACTACTAATATTACTTTTCTGTCACTCGGAATCGAGTACGACGATCATCCAGCTATGATACAATGATATGAGTTATTAAGGATGTCACGTTTAGTGGTAAGCTCCGAAGTGACTCGAAAGGCCAATATGAGACCGGCAGGTTCGTCCATACATGTGGCACTTGTGGAGGGCTACTTCTAAAGCGGGAGGAGCAACCGACGGTAGTTTCTTTCCCGTGTTGGTACTTATCTGCCTCGGTATGCATCCGTGCTAGCTCAAACGTTTTAACACCTTCTTGTAAGGTGCTCCTCCAAGCGTTACAATGTGGAGTAATCGTCTCCCTAGTTAGGGGGTCGATTTGGCATCTTTTCAATTATATCTTAAGACTTTCTTAGACCTTTCAATTGTCTACCAGCATTACTTTTACTATTTGTTAGGCGACTGTAAAGTAGCTGCTTTGGCAGTCTACTGTCGTCCATGAGAGTAACATGGCCAGTCCAACATAGTTGCTCATGAATAATGGTAGCCTCGATGCTCCTATAGTTGGTGTCTGCGAGAATACTGTTCTCTTGTCTTTCCAGTGAACACCGGAGGATGGAAGTTTTCAAGTGCCTTAAGGTGTTCCTTGCACGTGACCTATGTCTCGCTGCCATATAGCAGGGTGTGGAGGATCACTGCTCGATATACGTGCAGCTATATTGATGATTTCAGCTCCCTACAGTTGAAGACACGGTTACAGAATCTGCCAAAAGCTTGAGATGCACATGTAATCCGATGCTGAATCTCTTCATCGATGTCCGATGTGGTGGACAGGTGGAAGCCGATATACTAAAAGTGGGTAACATTAGAGAAGGCAGTATTATTAAGTTGGATGGATGGTGGAAGTGTGGTTGAACCAGGGGCAGGCTGAAAGAAAATCTGAGTCTTACGTACATTCACCTCAAGGCCGAAGTGTGCATATGCATCTGTGTACATGTTCAGGATCTCCTGTAGGTCATGTTCTGTGTGAGCGACAAGGGTGGGGTCGTCTGCATATTGAAGTTCAGTAATGGTAAGCTGCCGACACCTTTGTTCTTGCCTGGAGTCGTCCTATGTTGAAAAGAGCCTTCATTTTGTACCCTATGTACACCCCACCGTCTTAATTTGCGCTGGCTCGAGTAAGGAAGGTAGCCAAGAAAATGGAAGAGATAGTCGATGCCAGTACACATCCTTGTTTTACCAACATTTGGATGGGGAAGAACTCAGATCATGTCAGAGGTGCCACGTGAGGGTCTAAGGCCACATTGAGATTCTGGGAGGAAGTTTTCCGTGTCTGGAAGAAGTCTATCTAGGCCGACTCAGGTGATATTCTTGTCAGCTACGGACAGCAGTGATATCCCACAGTAGTTACCACAATATGACCAGTCTACTTTGTTCTTATAAATATTGACGATGGAGGCGTCTTTAAGAGCATCGGGGATTTCCTCCTTTTCCCTTATATTCTCCAGGAGAGAGTAGAGATGGCTGGTAAGCAGAGGTACTTCTGCTTTATACACCTCGGCTGAGATTCCACCAGAACTTGAGGCCTTGATATTTTTCATCTGTTTGATAGCAGTAGATACCTCATCCAGGGGTGAAGGATAGCTGAGGTGGGTCAGCTTTGGATGCTGGGTCGTCAAGGTATTCGCATCGGTGTTTCGGTTGAGCTGCGATTGGTAGTGATCTTTCCAATACTGAAGGAGGCCTTCTTCGTCTTTAATTAGGGAACTACCATCGGATGAGCTGAGTGTGCTGTACCATGGGTGATTGGCCCATAAAGTGTTTAGTGGAAATGGAAAAATCGTGATTCTTGTGTTGATCAGCTAGGTTTTGTGTTTCACATGCTGTATTTTGCGAAGTTCGCTCTGGGTCGCCACTCTCTTCTTGCAGAAGGTATCAGCTTTGATCCGAGACTGAGGGTTGTCCTGCCTGTCACAAAAAACAGCACATGTATCATCGACAAGTACGTTAATTTCCGGATTATTTTCATGAAATTAGTCCTGATGTATTCTTTGGATCTGGCCGAGGGTCTCTCTACAGATTTTTGTCATGACTGTTGATTTGGTTTGTTTGTTGTTGGGTTGCTTATTAGCCCATGTTCGACCTGCTCTCTGTAAACATGTCTTACCGCTGGCTCTGACAATGATGTAGTCAATGAGAGGCCAGTGTTTGGATCGTGGGTGTTGACATGAACCCTTGAGCTTGTCGGCCTGCCTAAACAAGATATTGGTGATGGTGAGGTTATGTGCAGCACACCTGCTGAGGAGGAATAGGTCGTTGGGATTACATTTGCCCTATGTCGGCATCTCTGCCAACTTTGGCATTGAATTCACCTAGGAGCACAACCTTATCTTCTCTGGGCATAGAGGTTAACACTCTGTCAAGGTCGGCACTAAAGGCCTCCTTGATGTCTTCTTCTGCATCCATGTTGCGGCATATACACTGATGAAGAAGGCGTGTCGTGAGTGATTCAGTGGGACTCCGAGCGTTTGAGGCGCTCACTGATCCGGATAGGCATTTCAGCCTATGTAGGATGCGTTGGCGGATGGCAAAGCCAACTCCATAAATGAAGTTTCTCTCTGCAGCAGGCTTACCCTTCTAGAAGAATGTATAGCCAGACCGCCGTTCCGAGAGTCTACTCTCGTCTGGGAGCCGGGACTGACTAATAGCAGCTATGTCTGTTATACCTAGTCAGCTCTTTTGCCACAGGGGCAGTTCTTCTTTCAGGATGCTCATTTGTGCCAGTATCCAGAAGGGTTCTGACATTCCATGCATCGACCATAAGTAGTTGTATGGTTTGTTTTTATTTTTGTCTGTGATTATGATTATGTTTTTGACCTCATAGGGATGACCTTACTGGATGCGGTTGCCCAATCACACATACACAGATACGCGCTGTAATTAATTTTATTTGTCAAGTGAAACATGTATATAGAGATAGTTTCAATATCACTAAATTAGAAGATGTTGTAACCGCTAGACTAAGGTAAGGATATAATTACCTCTGGCTTTAATATCCCTCAAGCAGATGTGAACAAAACTAAATGTAAAGTGTGTGGTCAAAAATATGCCACACACTCGAACACATAGGTTCTCGATTATGTGAAGATAGAATCTTTTGACAACAGGTCCAAGCACACTGTGTGTGAGAATTGCACAACACTTTATCTCTAATGGCAAAATAGATGATTTATTAAGATTGTATCCACTTTTTTGCACTCATTAGCTATATCATTTCCCATGTATAGAACCAAACATACAATGTGCTTGAATACCTCTCACGTAAATGTGAATTACTGTACAAAGTGTGCGGCCAGACATACTGCCTCACACTCCTGTACTCACACAGTTGTGAAAGTTACCCTCTAGGCACAGAACTACACAAAGAATATATTTTAAATGCTCTGTAGCATTCAATGCCATAATATCCTGACCACTAGAGTTAGTTTTACAGATCCATTGTGAACTCTGAAATCCTTTTGCTCTACCGCTCACAGGATGAGTATGGGGTGCACATTAAACTAGCTGGTGTAAGTGATTAAATTAAAGATTAAATTGATACACGCTGTAATTAATTATATTTGCCATATATAGTTTTGGTATTGATGCTATGGTATTATTTAATGTTTTAGGTCTAATGATGATAATATACATTAGCGAAACGATAGAAAATCAATATTATTCCGTCCAATACAAACACACACACACACACACACACACACACACATATATATATATATATATATATATATATATATATATATATATATATATATATATATATATATATATATATATATATATATATATAATATATATATACATATATTTATATATATATATATATATATATATATATATATATATATATATATATACTGTATATAGTGTATTTACTATATATACCCAGATTGGAGAACACGGGGAAATGGACTGTTTTTCTCGGTAATATAGGCGGCGAAGGAGTATGGCAGGTATCTCTCTCTAGAAGTGTAGAGGTTGCACTCTCCTGGGGAAGTAAACAGAATAAAAGCCAGGATTATCACTGTAGCTAAGTTAGGGGGGAGTTAAGGGGTCATGTATATGTTCTTGGAGTTAAAATATGTTCAACCGTTCCTACTGTAGAACATACAATGTAAACGTGAATCTGTACTGTCAAAATCACACAACACATAGATAAATACATAAATACATAAATAAAAAATAAAAATAATAATAATATACTGTGTATATATATATATATATATATATATATATATATATATATATATATATATATATATATATATATATATATATATATGCAAATAAATCACTGTACGTGAGCGTGATCCAGGTATATGCTGATAACCACAAGGAAAAACACGAAGGTCCCAAGCGCTTTCATGTAATTCACATCTTCAGGGGTGAGTACAAACTAAAGTAGAAGTAAAACAAGTTATATATACAGAGGAGGGTGAGATCAGGTCCACAGAGGTCAAGTATAGGTAATGATCCTACTAATCTTCACAAAAGCACCAAAGAGGACGGTAGTCAGGTCAGAGGGAAAACTAACCCAACCTTCTCACCTGGTTACAAATCTTCTTAATTACAAAATTGTCCAATTTGTACATACCATTACTCAAATTCATGTTAACGGATTCGGTATGTTTAATGAGACTAGATAATATAATGTTCCTACTGTCAATTGAATTACAAGGTAATATTGAGGAGGCATTATCCCAGTCAATGCAATGTTTTTTATTGGATTCCTGGCCTGTCCTAACACTATTTTTATGTTGTTAAAGTATATTTACAAGATCTTTACCTGTCTGGCCTAAGTAAAACATATTTCATTCCTTGCAAGGTACTTTATATGCAGCCATTTGTATTGTTGGGGGAGTTCTTGATGATTATTGGTTTAACAGTGCATGAGTTTATAAATGCCACATTGACGTTCCAGGTTTTTAGTTGTAAAGGAATGTTTTACTTAGGCCACACAGGTAAAGAGCTTGTAAGTAGACTTAAACAACATAAATATAGTGTTAGGACAGGCCAGGAATCCAATGCTCTGTTTGTTCATTTGAGGGATAATAAGCATTGCATTGTTGACCAAACTGGAGTGGTCCATGGAAGAATTGGCGAGGGCCAAGGAAGAAAGTGAGAGGACCACGTTGGAGAACCTGAAATTAAAGGAAGAATTCGCGAAATTAAAAGGGGAGCCAGTGTCTGACGAAAACTCAAGCGAGTGGAAGGTGGTGAGTAGTGGGAAGACGAAGCTGGTGGTGAAGAAGTACACCAAGGATACGACAACAACGACAACAACAGCTCAGTGTACCAACCAGTTCAATCCCTTGATAGACGAATTGGACGTTAGTACAGTCAGGGGCAGGGATGACAAGGAAGGTATAAAAACTTTAATTGTTGGTGACTCACAGGTAAGGTACATGGACAGGGCCTTTTGTGGTAAAAACAAAAATAGGATAAGGGTGTGTTTGCCAGGAGCTGGGGTGGTGGATATAATTGACAGGATGGACAATATCCTGTCTGGTAATGGGAACAAACCCATGATCTGCCTCAGTGCAGGAGGCAATGATATTGGCCGGTGTAGGAGAGAGGAGCTCCTTGATAAGTTCAAGGCAGCTATAGATCGTATTAGGACTAAGGGAGGGATCCCTATCATATAAGGTGTCCTGCCTAGAAGGAGAGTTGGCAGTGAATGGTTGTCAAGGGCAGTTAGTGTCAACGACCGTCTTGGCAGATATTGCAAGTTAATATCAGTACCATTCATTGACAACTGGGACAACTTCTATGGGAGAAGGGACCCTTATGCTAGGGATGGGGTGCACCTGTCTAGGAATGGAGTAACAACCCTGGCTGAGGCTCTAGAGGGGGCAGTTCAAAAGATATCGAAGTCTTTAAACTGCTAAGAGAACATAGGAGCACGGGGGTGGAGGAGACTGCAGTGGGAGCTGGTAAACAAGGCGAAAGATTACAGGGAAATAGTGTTAGGAATGATGACAAAATTAAATTAGACAGGGAGTTTAAAACTAACGAGGTAAAGGGAGGACTCAGAACACCACTAACTTAAATGCATACTAAGCGAACAGTAGAAGTATGAGAAACAAAATGGATGATATTAGGGCCTTGGTATGTACCGAAGAAATCGATATAATTGCATTCACTGAAACATGGATCAACCTAGACACACGTGAATTACCAGTCGAATACCAAATTGCGGATTACAAACTGTTCCATACCGATAGGCAGACCAGGAAAGGAGGCGGAGTAGCAATCTATGTTAGGGATAATCTGAAGTGTGAAATAAATAAGGAAATAAAAACTGAGAGGAATACAGAAACAATTTGGATAGAATTAAGCGACGGTCGGGAAAAATTAATCACAGGAGTAATATATAGACCTCCCAATCTTGATAGAGTCAATGAGCGACTTATCTGGGATGAAATGCGCAGGGCTTCCATACACAACAAAGTCTGTATAGTAGGCGACTTTAACCTTGGCCAAATAGATTGGACGACCTTACGGGAAACTCAGAATCAGAGGATTTTCTCGAGACGATCCAGGACTGTTTCCTAAGTCAACATATAACCGAACCCACACGGGGTAATAATATACTGGATTTAGTTTTGTCAAACAGAGAAAACCTCATTAGCAATGTCGAGGTAGGGAACGAACTTGCAAACAGCGATCACAAAGAAATTCGATTCCAGTTAGATTTTCAGGACAGACGTAAGGAAAATTCCACTAAAGTACCAGATTTCAGAAGGGCGAACTTTGACAGTTTAAAGAGGCAGCTGAGAGAGGGGGTGTCGCGCTTGGCCGTGAACCTGACAGATGACACCGACCTGATAACGAGATCTGAGATTGCCGAGTTCCACGACAATTTAAATAGTGAGTTACTTAATGCACAAAGGCAGAACATACCATACAAAAAACTCAGATCAAACAACAATGACCCTAAATGGATAAATAATTATTTAAAGAACATCATTGGCCAAAGGAAGGCTATAGGTAGAAGGATAAATCGTGGCGAAATTCACCTCCGGGACTATTATAGGGTATTGGCGAGTAGGGTTAAAACCGAGATAAGGAAAGCAAAGAGGAATAATGAGGTAAGGATAGCAAGGGAGGCGAAGACAAACCCCAAAGGATTCTACCAAATGTACCAAACTAAAACACGAGAAAAGATTGGACCAATACGGTCAGACTCCGGCGAGCTCACTGATAACGACGGAGAAATGAGCAATAATTTGAATAAATATTTTTCAACAGTTTTCACCAGCGAAAATTTAAACATGATACCCGAGGCACCGACTCTATTCAGAGATAGTGAAGAAAACAAATTAAGTGAGATAGTAGTGACTAGTAACGATGTTAGTAAGCAAATAGACAAACTAAAGCCTAATAAGTCACCTGGTCCCGATGAGATATTTGCCAGAGTATTAAAGGAATGTAAGGAAGAGCTTAGTATGCCCTTAGCAAAGTTGTTTAACATGTCCTTAAAAACAGGTGTAGTACCAGAATCCTGGAGGATAGCGAATGTAATACCGATCTTCAAGAAGGGGGATAGATCACTATCCTCTAACTACCGCCCAATCAGTCTAAC
Source organism: Homarus gammarus (assembly GCA_958450375.1). Classification (NCBI taxonomy): domain Eukaryota; kingdom Metazoa; phylum Arthropoda; class Malacostraca; order Decapoda; family Nephropidae; genus Homarus; species Homarus gammarus. Next base: position 19,669 of record CAUDMG010002753.1, on the reverse strand, counting down.
ATCAATAGTAGGCAAATTACTGGAAGCAATCATTTCAAACTCTATTCGAAATCACCTGGAGAAGCACAGATTGATCAATGATTCCCAGCATGGCTTCACAAGCGGACGTTCTTGCCTAACTAATCTATTAACATTCTTTTCATCAGTTTTCGAATCAGTGGACGAGGGGCACAATTATGATGTGGTATATCTCGACTTTAGCAAAGCCTTCGACAGAGTACCCCACGAAAGACTAATTAGAAAGGTAGAAGCTCATGGCATCAAAGGTGACATCCTTAAATGGATTAGGGCGTGGTTACAGGACAGGAAACAGCGAGTGAGCATTAACGGCACTAAGTCCCATTGGAGCAACGTCACAAGTGGAGTTCCCCAAGGCTCAGTACTTGGACCATTATTGTTTATTATATACATAAACGACATAGATATCGGCATAGACAGCAACATAAGTAAATTTGCTGATGACACTAAAATAGGACGTGTTATCAAATCTGACGAGGACTCAGCAAAACTACAGGAGGATCTAAACAAATTTTTCGAATGGTCTGAAAAATGGCAGATGAAATTCAACGTGGACAAATGTAAAGTACTCAGTATAGGAGATGTAAACAGGGAAACCAGATACCAGATGAACAACGATGCCATAGAGAAATCCGACTGCGAGAGAGATTTAGGAGTAATGATAAGTAGGAACCTTAAGCCAAGTAAACAATGTGTTTTTGCTCGTAACAAGGCTAATAAAGTACTTGGGTTCATACAAAGGAGTGTTAGTTACAAGACTAGCGAGGTCATCCTAAAACTGTATCTTGCTCTTGTGAGACCACACCTGGATTACGCAGTCCAGTTCTGGTCACCGTATTACAGAATGGATATAGAATCCTTGGAAAGAATCCAGAGGAGAATGACAAGACTAATCCCGGGTATCAGGAACCTTGAGTATAGAGACAGGTTAAAGCATCTTAATTTGCACTCCCTTGAGAGACGTAGAGCGAGGGGCGACCTGATAGAGGTGTATAAATGGAAGGCAGGGCTAAACAAAGGGGACATTACAAAGGTACTCAAATTATCCAACCAGGAGCGAACTCGTAACAATGGTTTTAAATTGGACAAATTTAGATTTAGGCGTGAAATAGGTAAACACTGGTTTGGAAACAGAGTAGTGGATGAATGGAACAAGTTACCAAATATCATCATTAACTCGAATACGCTGAATAGCTTCAAACATAGGTTGGATGCTCATATGAGCAATAGGGGTTGGGTGTAAACGGGACTGCCCAGTATGGGCCAATAGACCCGCTGCAGTTTCCTCCATTCTTATGTTCTTATGTTGACTGGGATAATGTCTCCTCAATATTACCTTGTAATTCAATTGATAGTAGGAACATTATAGAATCTAGTCTCATTAAACATACCGAATCAGTTAACATGAATTTGAGTAATGGTATGTACAAATTGGACAATTTTGTAATTAAGAATATTTGTAACCAGGTGAGAAGGTTGGGTCAGTTTTCCCTCTAATCTGACTACCGTCCTCTTTGGTGCTTTTGTGAAGATTAGTAGGGTCATTACCTATACTTGACCTCTGTGGACCTGATCTCACCCTCCTCCATATATATAACTTGTTCTGCACCTCTACTTTATTTTGTACTCACTCCTGAATGTGTGAATTACATGAAAGCGCTTGGGAACTTCGTGTTTTCTTTTTCCTTGTGGTTATTAGCATATTAGCATATATATATATATATATATATATATATATATATATATATATATATATATATATATATATATATATATATATATATATATATATATATATATATTTTATGAAAATCCACAATGAAAACGTGGATAAGATAAATCTTGATAAAATCACACGGGAAAATGGAAACAACGGAGTACCTTAGCTTTCGTCTTTATTCAAGACATCTTCAGAGGCAACTGGATTACATGGACAGAGAGAGGCATAAATATACAGGGTGACCTAAAAACATGAGGTCAGGTCAAAATGATGACATCCCTGTATATTTATGCCTCTCTCTGTCCATGTAATCCAGTTGCCTCTGAAGATGTCTTGAATAAAGACGAAAGCTAAGGTACTCCGTTGTTTCCATTTTCCCGTGTGATTTTATCAAGATATATATATATATATATATATATATATATATATATATATATATATATATATATATATATATATATATATATATATATATATATATGCTGATAACCACCAGGAAAGAAGAAAACACGAAGTTCCCAAGCGCTTTCGTGTAATTCACATCTTCAGGGGTGAGTACAGACTAGATAGAGTAATGCAGAACAAGATGAATATATACAGAGGAGGGTGAGACCAGGTCCACAATGGTCAGGTAATGACCCTACTAATCTTTAAATGGCACACAAATTGAAAATACGTTTGAAATTTCTCCAGACATGCCTCAGTGAAAAAGTTATGCCAAGATCAATCCTCCCACAACGTGTCCTTAAGATGTCTGACCGCCCCTTTGATGAGTTCCAAGAAATCATCCTTAAGAAACATTTTGAAATAAAGAAAATTGAAGTGGATGAAGCCTTCCGTATTGTAAGACAAAAAAAGCGCGCTTTTATCATGACCATACCGAGTTATTGGAAAAAGTTCATGTTGGACTACTGTTTTGATAACCTGAGACGTGAGCGTTCTGATCTTCAAGCCAAGATAGACCACAAATTGGCACTCCTTATTAGAAATAGTGATTGGACTAAGGATGCCAATAACAACTGTGTAGTGAATCTCTCCTCTAAACAACTAGACAATGATACCTTGTGTGCCCTCGGCTATGGTTTAAGTTTTGATGGTTCCAACAAGGGAGTCGACAGTGTTGACATAGCCAGAGCATTTTGCAATTTGGAGAAATTCAGTAATTTGACAAGTGAAGAAGTGAACATGTGTAAAGGTGTTGTGTATGCATCTATGTCCAAGCCTTGTGTTTCAAACTGTCCAGAAAGATTCACCAAAGCACTCCAAGCCCTTAAGAAAAATAAGGATCTACATGTCACTAAAGCAGATAAAGCCAACACAGTAGTGATTTTAAACAAAGATGACTATATCTCAAAAATGAATGACCTTTTATGTGACACTACAACATATTCTAAACTCATAAATAATCCTCTCAACACTGTCAACACCCAGTTCAACAAAAAACTTAAGTCCCTATTGAGAGGCAAAGCTACTCTCATTAAACATCTTACTTCAACGTCCCCTCCACTGCCTTACATGTACGGTTTAATCAAGACCCACAAGCCCAATAACCCAGCAAGACCCATCATTAGCTCTGTTGGGTCAATCTCTTATAAACTATCGAAATGGTTAGTTTCCTTACTAAACCCCCTAGTTGGCAACATTTCTAACTCCAATATCAAGAATAATATGGATCTGGTTGATAAACTCAATAACTTGCACATTAATCATGATTTTAAACTGGTCAGCTTTGATGTAACGTCACTTTTTACAAAGGTCCCAGTTGATGATTTACTAGAGTTCCTCATAGATTCCCTGGATAACATTTCACTGCCCGTCTCGAAAGATGACTTCATCGAACTCATCAAACTATGTATTAAGGATTGCAAATTCGAATTCAATGGGGAATATTATGCTCAAAAATTTGGTATGGCAATGGGTAATCCACTCTCACCTGTATTAAGCAACCTATATATGGAATTCTTTGAAAAGAAACTATTAAGTAATATTTTACCACCCTCAGCAGTCTGGTTTAGATATGTTGATGATGTATTATGTCTCTGGCCATGTAATGAGGACCTAAAAGTTTTCCTACCACAACTTAACAACTTAGCCCCCTCGATCAAATTCACTGTGGAATTAGAGCAAGACTGTAAATTGCCATTCCTAGACTGTCTGATACACAGAATGGGTAACACTTTCAAGTTCAGTATTTATAGAAAACCAACCAATGTGTGTTCATACATTCATTATTATTCTGCCCACCATAATAAAGTCAAACAGTCAGTATTTACAACAATGTTTTTACGTGCCTTGAGAATTTGCAGTCCGGAATTCATCGATGAGGAATACAAATATATATATAATATTGGCTCAAACCTTAAATACCCTAGATCTTTCATAGACAAATGCTTAAACATTACTAAGAAAACTTTTTATAGAACTGATCCCAAGCCCACCCATGACCATAAGAATATCTTAATATTACCATTTCACAAAAATTTCTCACACATTCCGGCACAGCTAAAATCTTGGAACGTCAATGTGGCATTTAAAAACTCATGCACTGTTAAACAAATGTTAATCAAGAACTCCCCCAACAACACAATTGGTTGCATTTATAAAGTTCCTTGCAAGGAATGTAATATGTTTTACTTAGGCCAGACAGGTAAAGATCTTGTAACTAGAATTAAACAACACAAATACAGTGTCAGGACAGGCCAGGAATCCAATGCTCTGTTTGTTCATTTGAGGGATAACAAGCATTGCATTGACTGGGATAATGCCTCCTCAATATTACCATGTAATTCAATTGATAGTAGGAACATCATAGAATCTAGTCTTATTAAACATACCGAAGCATTCAACATGAATTTGAGTAACGGCTTGTACAAGCTGGACAACTTTGTAATTAAGAAGATTTGTGATCAGGTGAGAGGGCGGGTCACTGTCCCATCTGACCCAACCACCAACCGTTGTGTGCCATTTAAAGATTAGTAGGGTCATTACCTGACCATTGTGGACCTGGTCTCACCCTCCTCTGTATATATTCATCTTGTTCTGCATTACTCTATCTAGTCTGTACTCACCCCTGAAGATGTGAATTACACGAAAGCGCTTGGGAACTTCGTGTTTTCTTCTTTCCTGGTGGTTATCAGCATATATATATATATATATATATATATATATATATATATATATATATATATATATATATATATATATATATATATATATATATATATATATATATTTAATTATTATTATTATTGTTATTATCATTATCCGTTGTATGCTCTGGACACCTTTAGCTGCAATTTCACCAAATCTACAACTAACATTTATCCACAATGATAACCTGTTTTGGCGTAATCAGTTTTCATTAGGCTTATTTGAGTTTCGTGTGGATTTATGAAGACGTGGTCACCCTGTTTCACCAGTACGGGGACGGTAGTGGCTAATTCGAGGTATGATTGCATTAGAGTGCGTCCTTCCCTTTCTGACTCAGCAACTTCAAGAAAAATTCCTTCTGTTGCAGTCTTTGAAAGAACATAAAAAACAATTAGATTTGGTTGAGGAACAAAAATTTAACCTAAATTTTGAAAACAACTTGAATATATTAATTATTGTCTCAACCACTACTACATGGGCTAATATAAAAATTTTGAACAGAAAATGTGTGAAATCAGAGTCTTCCATCATATTTGTTTTTCAGCAAGGAGGTCATTATGGTTTGAATGATTACTACTATGGTCTTCCTTGTTTTATCAATATTATAAATAATGAAAGTTTAAGTCCAAGTTAAGCTATAAATGTTACCTACTTCAGCTCACTTTCCATATACCAAAAAATAGAAAATCATTGTAAGAGCAGCCGTGAAGATAAAAATATAATTGATAGTATTATTATTTAATGAAGAATTTAGAATAATTTGATGGGATTACCACTCATTAACTCAAGCATATAAACGAAATCATTCTAACATATTGATGAGTGATGTATATAGAGTGTAGTGAAGATAGGAGTTACAAGAGACTGCCTTGTTTACTGTTTTGATACTCAGATAAAAATATTTGATGAAAGGAGCAATTAGGCTTTTATCATAAAGCTTTGGGCCGCGAAATACACGGGAAGAAAATTAATTCATTGCTATTTGAATACAGTTTATTGATTTTCCCAAAATAAGTTTTAAATAAATTTAGGTTTGATAAAATGTATAAGTTTCATACACGATAATAATGTACATAAGCAGATCCGTCTTGCCATGTGATGGTTACAGAAGGGTCATCTAGTACTGCCCGGAGACTGTGGTATGGCTCAGGGATGTGTCTCACGGCCAGGAGGGCCATGAGGTTGCCGGCGTAGCTCCGTGTTAACACCAACGTCATCAACATCCACACTACGAAAATCAATCGCTCCCACCACCACCAGTCCCGAGGCTCTGTAATATCTATTAAGGCAAATTAGCATTTGTCACTCTCTACAGTGTCAACCATTACTTGTTGTATTTTCCGTAGATATAAGATTTATAACGACTGAATATCTTCTGTTAAAATTACACACCCGTATGTTCTGCAAATACTTATTGGCTTATATGAATCCTTGTATTATAAAATGCCTTAATAATAGATTACATTTTTCTTAGAAAGAGGAAATCCTTCATCTATTAGTTCCTGAATTTGATTATCTGACATCTTAGTTTTTTTCCATGATTAATATCGATATACATTAAAACTAGAGCCATTAAGTTTGTATGTTCCTTTGATTAATGCTAAGGTAACTAAGCAATGTAATTATTTACCTTGTTGTAATAACACCCGGATGTAACTTTCAGTGTCTTCCAGCCATCTGTTTACACTTAAGGGCTTCTGAGGTAAACAAGAAGAGCAAAGGAATATCGTTGTAGACATTACCACCAACACTGTCAAGATGGCCACCCACACCAGCGACGCCAGGGGAAATAGGAATCCCCAAGGGTCAATCTCAGGTACTCCTCGACCAGCCAAGATGGTTAGTGTGTCGATCCATACTGGCCAGGTGAACTCCACCGCTTGGAAACGGCTGTAAGTAATGGCAAAGGGGCCAATACTCATATCCACTTCCTAAGTTCCTCCAAGACCAATTCCAGACGTTGTTTTTATGACAGAGAAATAATATATTAGATGAAAATATAGAGTTAAGGGAGAATATTAAGAACACAACTGATTGCGAACAAAGTGGAAAAAATGTGTTTGGAATATTTTTGGGAAAATGGCACTGTGGTATTGTACGATTGAATTTCGTGTTTATCTTCCCTCTTTCCACAATCGCTATATTAGAACCGAAGTTCGGCTCGGTGCTTCCGTATGTGCTATAGACGGAAGAATTTTAAGATGGATGTTCGGAATTTTTAAGGTTGTAATTATAATTTACGAAATAGTTAACCAGTAGTCATCGGCTATTCCAACCTTGACAGCACTGACGTGTTAATAGCAGACATGCATGCTATATCAATTCTACTTAGAAAAAAAATACAAGAAGTTGTGGGTGGATGCCAAGCACAATCTTTATTTTAAACGTGATTTAGACAGTAACATTGGTGAAAATAGGTCAACATTTATGTTTTTTTATTTTCACACAAATTCAAACCATATTTGCTGGATCTTTCAGGTCAAAACACAAACTAAATCTATTTGATAAGTTTTTTGTGCATAGTTAACAAAGCAGTTTCTGTAAATATATATACATATGTGATGTAATATACAGTAACACAAAAAATATTTCTCAACCATCTGTCTCAAAACAAAAGTCTGCACCACAGCATTTTGCCTTTGAGGTACAGTATGTCTTTCACCACTCATTATCTCCGATGCCTTGTTCCCTCCTGTGAAGCCCCCGACCAACAGGGGATTATCATGACAGAAACGTCTCCTGGTCACATTGTGACACAACTCTCTTGCTCTCCGTCATTATTTTGCCATTGCCCTCTCTCCACTGTACATGGTCTTCCTCGCCCCACTTTATCTTTCACATCACTTTCAAAGACATTTCTATGCACTCTATGCTCTCTCTGACCAACGGCGTATTGTATTCCTCTTAATCCACTCAGTTACAGTACAACTCACTCCTGACAGAATTCCGTTGCTAAGATATCAGGCTATCATGTCTACTGCCCAGCCGGACTGCAGCAGCTTACAGCATCACAACCACAGGCGGGAATACACATTAGATTATTTTTTAAACAAGTGCACGGGCCTGTCCCATACTTTGTTTTGCATCTACATGTCACGAGCTCGAGACATTCATCTGGGATAGGTAGCACTCTCGTCCAGATACCTTGCAGACCACCTTGTTCCATCTTCCAGCCAATCGTATTGGTGAGGATGGGAACATCTATGTGTTTCTGGTCTGCCTGGAGCAAGATCTTAGCCTGGTGAATGACACCAGGGCATCTCTGGTTGGTGGTAACATCTCCAAGCTCTTCTTAGCCTTGGAAGGCAGTTGAAGTCTGAAGTGGCTGATGTTGAGCTGCTCTGGGGTACCATATACGGGGCACACAAATTGTTCAACAGATGAAAGATTTCCATCACGATCAATTCCTTCACCAGCAGCGGATGTTGCAAGAATGCATTCCAACACTTCTTTTTTTCTATGTCTACTGAAAGAATAGGTTGTGTCACATCCAGTTAGGACGTGGAAGCTAAGAAGATTTTTCTTCACTTCTTCGGGAAGCTTTTGGGAAATAGTGTGTATCTGATAACTTTTTCGCTTCTTGTTAGTTCCAGAGATCATCCACACCTCTGTTGTTTTTGCAGACACAAAGTGCACAAGTAGAAGCATAACGTTTGTGTCTCGGCTGCTGACCAGGATTCTCTCATACCCCCTGTTTGCCACCTAACATGCATGTAGTATAAGTCTTGTATTGGCCTCCTCATGGTTTGATTGAAAGGGGACATGGTTTCTCATGGAAGATCTGGCTTCAGGAGCATCAGAGAATCCTCCTCCTGTTAATAGCTCGTATCACTCTGGTGGAGACTTGCTCTTTCCCATGAGCGCTTCAGATAGGAACTGGGCTAGGTTGGCCTTGTTCTCATTCAAGGTTATGACAATGCTTCAAACTTGTGGAAGTGGGATATATGGCTCATTGATCAGTTTACTGATAAACTTCTTTCCCAGTCTCTTGGAACCTGTTACTGCTTTGATTGACTCCTCTGCAATGTAGCAGTCAAATACCACATCAACTCTGGTTGTATGCTCACCAAAGTGACGTGTCACAATTCCCATTAATACATTTATATAATAACCAAATATCTGACATCCTTGTGGCTTCCTTAAGGCTGCCATTGAAGATGAATCCATCACTCCTCCCATGCTTGGCTAAAGGCTGAAAAGATAGGAGACAGTTCATGCTCTAGCATGTTCACCATAACCACTGTTCTACCTACGGAGACAGCGCAGAGCAATTACTGCAGTAGTTTTATGTTAGCTTTGATAGATTTCGGAACCTTCTGTCTCGTGAAAACGGTTGCTTGGTACAAGTCTGCAAACGTTTTTGAGCGGTGTTTCTTTAGTGCATCATGGGAATCTATGTTCTGCTCAACCAACCGTTGCTTCATATTCATACAGATTTGCTTCTTTCCACGGCTTTCAGCTGTTCGGAGATAATTCAGATCATTCAGCACATCATTTAGTGCAATATCTATGGTTGCTAGTGAGAGCAGGGATATGCGGATTCTTTCATCATCTCCTTCGTCTCCTTCTACCCTACCAGGAGGTTCTGCAGGCTGGACATTAGACACATCAAACTTCTTCTCCTGTACCACACGTTTTTTAACAGCATCAGCATCGCACTTCATACGAGAGGGAAGAGTACCAGAGCGTATGACAGTGGTCTCTTACTCACCATCTTATAAATTGAAGAGACCATGTGATGCAGAACTTTTCTCTGGCCTGATCATTCCTTTTAAATCTAATGATGCTATTATGCCTAATCAGTAGGAACTTGGTTGAAGCGCCTTTTAGTTCCCTTCGCAACCAAATTCCTAGCATTGAATTCAGCGTGAGCCTCTAGTGAAGTCATCTTAAGGCCCATCTTGTCAGTAAAATATACAGGTCCCCATCGAGCATAGTTTGTGTGATCGTAGATGGTGAGCCATGGCAGCAATGCAGCAAATGCTTCAAGGTGAAGAGACCAACTGCTATCTCTCGCAGCCCTAGTGAAGTCCAGCAGGATATGTACCATTTCCATGTATGACGAACATGGCCTGTAGTTTGGATTTCCTGTATACATCTTTTCAAAATTCTTCATGTGCTCTAGAATCTTCTCATTGCTCAGAACACCTGAGAACTGGTTCAATGCATCACAGATATCTTCCCGGAAGCCATCAGTCTTTTTCTTTGATATCTGAGATATGTTTTGGGAAAGATCCTTTGACCTTCACTTGGTCGCCATGACCATTTGAAGACAAGCAAAGCGCCACGTCAGTTCCTCCCTGCCACCTGTTTGGTCTCCCAGGAGAAGCAAACCCCACCACAGATGTCCTCACTGACTGGATATACGAGTCCTTGATTCTACTTCGGACTTCCCCATGTGGTGGGGAGGGGACGGGGGCGTGCAGTAAGTATGTTAATCGCAGCATTTTTTTTTTTTTAGATATTCCATTTTACGGCGCACATTACTTCAATCAGACTTTTATTTTTTAAAATACGCCCTATCTATGAATATAAGTGGCTCTTAACCAGCGTTCAGATTCAAGGCCAAGCAACTGTATCTCAGTCGGGGCTCTTCTTTAGGCGGCTTGCCACTCTGGTGATACAAGTTATAATAAGACTGGGAACTTCTGACAGTGGATAATAGTGGCTGCAATTCACCTCGCCATTAAGTTTATTTGAGAGTCTTAAATTATATTTGGTAGCTCTACAGGTAACTTCAATAAGTATGTCGTTTAGTACATTTAATTCAGACCGGGAATTTGAATTCTTGAAACCTTTGTGAGTAATCGAATAAGGCTCCTGTAATGTGCTCGGACACTGTGAATTTAAATGGAAATGAAAGTAACCAGATTTAGAGTCGTGTCCCAACTGTAAATATATAATCCCGAATGCTGAAGAGTCTATCTACTATGTCTGCTGCAAGAAGAGACATTATCTTCACCATGGAGATGACTTGACAGCAACAATGGAGATTTAATTTTTGCATAACTGCGAAATTTACTCTGTTAAGTAAATTGTTTAGACAGCTTAAAACTATATTTACGTGTAATCAGAATAGCAAAAGTGAGTTGAGAGATCTTCGCAAGCATCCTCAAATAATCTTCTTGCCTGATGGAGCCTTCACAAACTCTCATTTTCATGAGGTTTGTGAAAATGCTGCCCCATGCCTTAGAGACTACATAGACAAAATTCTTGGCTTTGTTAGCCAACGGGATTATGCGTTCTTCAAATTTTTTGTACCAGGAGTTGAAAAGGTTGAAGAATTGAGACTTTATCGACTTCGATAAACATAAGAACATAAGAATGGAGGAAACTGCAGCGGGCCTATTGGCCCATACTGGGCAGTCCCGTTTACACCCAACCCCTATCGCTCATATAAGCATCCAACCTATGTTTGAAGCTATTCAGCGTATTCGAGTTAATGATGATATTTGGTAACTTGTTCCATTCATCCACTACTCTGTTTCCAAACCAGTGTTTACCTATTTCACCCCTAAATCTAAATTTGTCTAATTTTAAACCATTATTACGAGTTCGCTCCTGGTTGGATAGTTTGAGTACCTTTGTAATATCCCCTTTGTTTATCCCTGCCTTCCACTTATACACCTCTATCAAGTCGCCCCTCGCTCTACGTCTCTCGAGGGAGTGCAAATTTAGATGCTGTAACCTGCCTCTATACTCAAGGTTCCTAATGCCCGGGATTAGTCTTGTCATTCTCCCCTGAATTCTTTCCAAGGATTCTATATCCATTCTGTAATATGGTGACCAGAACTGGACTGCATAATCCAGATGTGGTCTCACAAGAGCAAGATACAGTTTTAGGATGACCTCGCTAGTCTTGTAACTGACACTCCTTTGTATGAACCCAAGTACTTTATTAGCCTTATTACGAGCAAAAACACATTGTTTACTTGGCTTAAGGTTCCTACTTATCATTACTCCTAAATCTCTCTCGCAGTCGGATTTCTCTATGGCATCGTTGTTCATCTGGTATCTGGTTTCCCTGTTTACATCTCCTATACTGAGTACTTTACATTTGTCCACGTTGAATTTCATCTGCCATTTTTCAGACCATTCGAAAAATTTGTTTAGATCTTCCTGTAGTTTTGTGGAGTCCTCGTCAGATTTAATAACACGTCCTATTTTAGTGTCATCAGCAAATTTGCTTATGTTGCTGTCGATGCCGATATCTATGTCGTTTATGTATATAATAAATAATAAAGGCCATGGGGAACTCCACTTGTGACGTTGCTCCAATGGGACTTAGTGCTTTTAATGCTCACTGGCTGTTTCCTGTCCTGTAACCACGCCCTAATCCATTTAAGGATATTACCTTTGATGCCATGTGCTTCTACCTTTCTAATTAGTCTTTCGTGGGGGACTCTGTCGAAGGCTTTGCTAAAGTCGAGATATACCACATCATAATTGTGCCCCTCGTCCACAGATTCGTAAACTGATGAAAATAATGTTAATAGATTAGTTAGACATGAACGTCCGCTTGTGAAGCCATGCTGGGAATCATTGATCAATAGGTGCTTCTCCAGGTGATTTCGAATAGAGTTTGAAATGATTGCTTCCAGTAATTTGCCGACTATTGATGTTAGACTGATTGGGCAGTAGTTAGAGGATAGTAATCTATCCCCCTTCTTGAAAATCGGTATTACATTCGCTATCCTCCAGGATTCTGGTACTACTCCTGTTTTTAAGGACATGTTAAATAACTTTGCTAAGGGCATACTAAGCTTTTCCTTACATTCCTTCAATACTCTGGCAAATATCTCATCGGGACCAGGTGACTTATTAGGCTTTAGTTTGTCTATTTGCTTACTAACATCGTCACTAGTCACTACTATCTCGCTCAATTTGTTTTCTTCACTTTCTCTGAATCAAGTCGGTGCCTCGGGTATCATGTTTAAATTTTTGGTGGTGAAAACTGTTGAAAAATATTTATTCAAATTATTGTTCGTTTCTCTGTCGTTATCAGTGAGCTCGCCGGAGTCTGACCGTATTGGTCCAATCTTGTCTCGTGTTTTAGTTTGACACATTTGGTGGAATCCTTTGGGGTTTGTCTTCGCTTCCCTTGCTATCCTTACCTCATTATTCCTCTTGGCTTTCCTTATCTCGGTTTTAACCCTACTCACCAATACCCTATAATAATCCCGGAAGTGAATTTCGCCAAGATTTATCCTTCTACCTATAGCCTTCCTTTGGCCAATGACGTTCTTTAAATAATTATTTATCCATTTAGGGTCATTGTTGTCTGATCTGAGTTTTTTGTATGGTATGTTCTGCCTCTGTGCATTAAGTAACTCATTGTTTAAATTGTCGTGGAACTCGGCAATCTCAGATCTCGTTATCAGGTAGGTGTCATCTGTCAGGTTCACGGCCAAGAGCGACACCCCCTCTCTCAGCTGCCTCTTTAAACTGTCAAAGTTTGCCCTTCTGAAATCTGGTACTTTAGTGGAATTTTCCTTACGTCTGCCCTGTAAATCTAACTGGATTCTAATTTCTTTGTGATCCCTGTTTGCAAGTTCGTTCCCTACCTCGACATGGATAATGAGGTTTTCTCTGTTTGACGGAACTAAATCGAGTATATTATTACCCCGTGTGGGTTCGGTTATATGTTGACTTAGAAAACAGTCCTGGATCGTCTCAAGAAAATCCTCTGATTCTGAGTTACCTGTAAGGTCAGTCCAATCTATTTGGCCAAGGTTAAAGTCGCCTACTATACAGACTTTGTTGTGTATGGAAGCCCTGCGCATTTCACGTGAGATCCCTAGCCCGAGAATTGCTGTTCGACACCACAACCGCATCCAGCCCATACGTGCACGAACTGATCGCTATAAGAACAGCCCAGTCCCAACCATTGTAAATATTATCAATAACTTGTAATAGACCAATGTATTCACTCCCAGTAAATACTACTTCTTGCACTGTCACTATGTTGAAATGCACTGTAGTTTGAGCTTTTCCCCATCTAGCTACTATATATCTTATTTGTATCACTTATGTTACTTGTATATTATTTATAATTCGAAACCCATTCCCCAAATATGTAACTGTATATTTTCAGCCTTCTGGCTGCCAAGCTCTTTCAATAAACCGTTAATTATTATTATTATTATTATTAAGTCGCTCATTGACTCTATCAAGATTGGGAGGTCTATATATTACTCCTGTGATTAATTTATCCCTACCGTCGATTAATTCTATCCAAATTGTTTCTGTATTTCGCTCAGTTTTTATTTCCTTATTTATTTCACCCGTCAGATTATCCCTAACATAGATTGCTACTCCGCCTCCTTTCCTGGTCTGCCTATCGGTATGGAACAGTTTGTAACCCGCAATTTGGTATTCGACCGGTAACTCACGTGTGTCTAGGTTGATCCATGTTTCAGTGAATGCTATTATATCGATTTTTTTGGTACACACCAAAGCCCTAATATCATCCATTTTGTTTCTCATACTTCTACTGTTCGCGTAGTATGCATTAAAGTTAGTCGTGTTCTGAGTCCTCCCCTTACCGCGTTTAGTTTTAAACTCCCTGTCTAATTTAGTTTTGTCATCATTCCTAACACTATTTCCCTGTAAACTTTCACTTTGTTTACCCGCTCCCACTGCAGTCTCCTCCATCCCCGTGCTCATATTTTCTCCTAGCAGTTTAAAGACTTCGATATCTTTTGAACTGCCCCCTCTAGAGCCCCAGCCAGGGTTGCTACTCCATCCCTAGACAGGTGCACCGCATCCCTAGCATAAAGGTCCCTTCTGCCGTAGAAGTTGTCCCAGTTGTCAATGAATGGGACTGATATTGACACCAACTGCCCTTGACAACCATTCACTGCCAACTCTCCTTCTAGGCAGGACACCACATATGATAGGGATCCCTCCCTTAGTCCTAATAGATCTTTAGCCGTCTTGAACTTATCAAGAAGCTCCTCGCTCCTACACCGGCCAATATCATTGCCTCCTGCACTGAGGCAGATAATGGGTTTGTTCCCATTACCAGACAAGATATTGTCCATCCTGTCAATTACATCCCCCACCCCAGCTCCTGGCAAACACACCCTTATCCTATTTATGTTTTTACCACAAAAGGCCCTGTCCAAGTACCTTACCTGTGAGTCACCAACAATTAAAGTTTTTATACCTTCCTTGTCAGCCCTGTCCCTGACTGTACTAACGTCCAATTCGTCTATCAAGGGACTGAACGAGTTGGCACACTTAGCTGCTGATGTCGTTGTTGACGTATCATTGGTGTGTTTCTTCATCACGACTCGCTTGAATTTTCGTCAGACACTGGCTTTCCCTGTCCCGCCTCCCCCTTCAATCTCGCCATCTCTTCGTTTAATTTCAGGTTCTCCAACGTGGCCCTCTCTATTTCTTCCTTGGCCCTCTCCAATTCTTCCATGGCTCATTTCAACTCGGCCACCAAACTCGCAGACCCCAGACCACACACATAACGCTGGCCATATCTGATAATTATCCCTCGGGAGCTAACCCTGCCGTGACCTTTCCCCTAGTGAGGTCAGAAACAGAGGAAGATCATTATGCTCTTTTCTACATTGACTTATTTTTTACATAAACTGAGTTTGTTTTTATAATTTGTGCCTATTTTAATTTCTAAGCATTTCAGTTTGAGATGCAGCTTGAAGCTTACATCGCATCATTTCTTCAACTCGTCACGCCGGGTTTGCTTACCTAGATTATATAATTGCTTTTGAGCGGAACTGGAAAGAATATATTTACCACCTCGAGGACCTGTTGCATCATTACTGCTGCTGCATTACTGAACCGTAGCTTCCGCGTATTTATTGTATTTTTATTAATTATTTTTTAATTTAGTTTCCTTATCCTTCGTGTCTCGACCATCCACCGTAAAACATATCTGGTTGAAACTTTCTATTTTTCTTTCGGTTTCCCTTAAGAAAACTTCAGCCACATACTTATGTCACATGTAATGATTGATAAAGGCTCCAGACATGATTGGCATAGAGTGAATAATATGGCGTACAGCACAGAGTCTACGGTAAGCATAATAATAATTATAAAAACTGACATCTATACCAATTAGGTTGTGTTAAATTAAAAACCTCTCTTTGTGTTGGGTGGCCTGGACATCTAGCACGAAGTTCCAGATATTAGTTAAGGCATGTTTGGACGTCTTATGCCTATTACTACACCACGTGAGGTCTCTCATAACACCATCTGTGAGGGAATTACTATACCACGTGAGGTCCCTCATAACACCATCTGCGAGGGAATTACTACACCACGTGATGCCCCTCATAACACCATCTGTGAGGGAATTACTACACCACGTCAGGTCCCTCATAATACCATCTGTGAGGGAATTACCACATCACGTGAGGTCCCTCCTAACACCATCTAGGAGAGAGTTACTACACTACGAGTTTGCTGTTCAACACCTACATTAATCTGTATGTTCACTGTATGTTCCTTCACCTTTCTCTAATGAAGGCTTTTGTTAAACCACCAATGTATGTAATAAGTCATTTATGTCCAATGTATATTTTCAGCCTTCGGGCTGCAGAACTTTTTCAATAAACCGTTAATTATTATTATTATTATTATTGTTATAATTGTTGTGGTGGTTCTTGTTATAATTGTTGTGGAATTGTGTTGCTATAATTGTTGTGGTGGTTGTTATTATAATTGTTGTGGTGGTTGTTGTTATAATTGTTGTGGTGGTTGTTGTTATAATTGTTGTTGTTGTTGTTGTTATAATTGCTGCTGTTGTTGTTGTAAAAAATGTTGTTGTTATAATTGTTGTTGTTATAATTGTTGTTGTTGTTGTTGTTGTTATAATTGTTGTTGTTGTTGTTGTTATAATGGTGGTGATGGTGGTGGTGGTATTATTATTATTATTATTATTATTATTATTATTATTATTATTAAAGAAAAATTAGTTTTAGGGTAAATTCGAGATAGATAAGAAATAATGAAAATACTTTTGGGTTTGGGCAAATAATTTCATTTCTGGACCTGGCAGCAGTGACCTATCATTATAATTCTAGAAGTACTTAAATAATTATTATATGCTATACAGAAACTCACTTCTATCTCACCCGAAAGCATAGATATATAGTAAACCGAGTCATGACAAGCCTACAGTACAAACTACATCTACCTTTCTGGCCATCATACTGAACTTACCCCTCTCAGCAACATACCAATCATGCCATTCCAAGTTCCATCGGGATGCTGAGAACCGAAGATCCTATCCTTAGGTCGTATAAACGTGAACCTGTAAAATTATTAAGTGTAGTGAACAATTCCATTTGAATAGTTCTATTTATAAGGCAATTCTTAATTTTGTGTATGATTTTATTGTTCATTGGATGTCATTTTCCTGGTTAAACAACACTGCCAAAGGAGTGAAATACACGCTATCTCTCGAATGACTGCTGCTAAAAAGTACCTGAATAGACATCATGTAACATAGTATATATTAAGTCAAATTATTTAATATGGAAATATAATATTCACATAAGAAGTCCAGTAATTTTCTTCATTTGTTGTTGTAGGACATAATAAATACGCACAGACTTACGTAAAATTGTGAATTTTTGATAACCTTCCCAGCAACTCGGCTGGCGGTCCATTGAAAGTGAGTCGTTTCCCTCCTGGGGCGCTGGGGTCATCCACCATCACGGAATGCTGACTTGGGTGGCTCACTATCGCTACCTTAAGATTCGGCCGGTGAGGAAAACTGACGAAGAAGGGGTGTATACAGTAAATACACACTGCTACTACTACTACTACTACTACAACTACTACTTTGCTGTCACTCAGAAGCGAGTATGACAATCATCCAGCTAAGATACAATGTTATGAGTTATTAAAGATGTCACCTCCGTTAGTGAGCTACATCTAAGGCGGGAGGGGAGGTGTCAGAATCTTTCCAGTGCTAGCGTTGTTGTTGTTGTAGTTGAGATTGTCGGACCGTAGTCCGACACGGGCCTTTGCCTATAGGCGGCCCGTTTGGTGGTTCCGGCTGGAGCTCCTGGAGCAGCCAGACCGGATTGGGATTGGAAGTGGTCCCACCTGCAGATTGGAAGGATACTGCAGGTTGCAAGTGTGAGCAGACCCCCGATCAGTGGACGCTTACCACCATCCCCCACTCTTGGACGTGGTCAGTTTCGGAGTGGCGCGCCCCCCGAACTGGGGTCCGCACTTGCTGGGAGAGGATACTTTCTAAGCTATCTGGGTGGTGGGTATCGTGTGATGACCCGGAGATTTGAGTTCTGTTTGGGAGGCTTTGTGTGACCTCGCAGTCGAGGAGATAGTGTTCAAGTGGGTTGGCTGCTGGCTCCTGACAGTAGGTGCATTCCATGACGTCATTTCCGATCATCTGCCAGCTGCACTTGTACCCTAGTCGTAGTCGATGAAGGCTGACTTGGGTTTGTCTTGGAGTTTTCTTGTCAGCGGAAGGTGGTTCCCCTTTAGTGGCCGCCAGGTACCATTTGGCTGATTGGGAACCAGCGTTGAATGCGTGAAGGAAGCTCTTTTTGATGTGGAGCTTGCTAGTCTTTCTGAGGTGATTCTTGATCTGTTGCACGCTTGCTGGAACTTGGATGTGTACGCTACTAGAACGTGTAGCTTCCTTGGCTGCTTCGTCTGCCACGTCGTTTCCTCCGATCCCTACATGACTGGGAATCCAGTGTAAGACGACTGGGCGGTTTTGGCTTTGGAATTCCTGTAGCTGTGCGAGGATCGAGGTGATGATGTGGACGTTGTCTCTTGGTTGACTGTGTTGCAGCGCCTGCATGGCCGATTTCGAGTCCGTGTGAATTATGATGGACTTGTTGTGTTGTGTTGCAGCGTGTTGTAGGGCCTTTGAGATTGCTGCCAGCTCTGTTTGTAGGGTGGAGCAGTCATTGGAAAGTCTCCATCGGAGGGTCTGACCTTGGGTGTAGAAGGCCGCTCCGGATCTATGATGTTTTGGGTCCACCGAGCCGTCTGTGAAGTATGATGCTGCATTAGCCGGTGTCTCGGTGGCTATGGCTTCGAGAGTTATTTTTTTGAGGTCCTCTTTCTGGAGGTTGGCTTTACTATAGCCTAGGTCGGTATATTTGAGTGTGGCTGGTGGAGGGCTCCATGGTGGAGGAACAGCGTAACCATTGTCTCGTGTGTCTTGGTTGTTCTTGGCGAGTGTTTCTGCTTGCAGGTGTCGGATGACCTCGCTTGCCTCGTGCGACCATGTGGCCCCTCGCACTCTGTGGTCGAGGTGGAGGGAGGCGCTGATTCGAATTTTGGCAACTGTGGGCTTGTCTGGTCTACAGATTTTGGCGAGGAGACCGGCTGTCACCTGCTTGACTCGTACTGCCAGGGGTGGTAGTTCGGTTTCCATTTGCAAATTGCAAATTCTGGTCCACATGGGTGCTCCGAGCATGGTCCTGAGAGCATTGTTTTGAATTACTTCTAGCTTAGCTATTTGGCCTTCTCTCAGTCCAATGAGTGCTGGAGCACTGTAATCTACCAGCGATCTGATGGCGGCCGTGTAGTAGGCTTTGAGCACATGAAGGTTTGCTCCTGCGGTTGTGCTGGTGAGCGACCTCATTATATTGTGTCTGCTCTTCGTCCTGTGCCTGAGATACTCGAGTTGCGGCTTGAAGACGAGTTTCTGGTCAAACCAGATTCCAAGAGACTGGTGGGCGTTGGTCCAGACTACCGGCGTGTTTTGTATGGAGAGCATCTTGTCTGGTGTGTCTGTGCAGATCGCCATTGCTTTCGACTTGG
>CAUDMG010002752.1:380000-490249 GCA_958450375.1 Homarus gammarus | reverse complement strand
ATGTGGTGAAGGAGTGGTGATTATGCATGGTGGAGGAGTGTTGGTTATGTGTGGTGGAGGAGTGGTGAAGGAGTGGTGGTTATGTGTGGTGGAGTGGTGATTATGTGTGGTGGAGGAGTGATGGTTATGCGTGGTGAAGGAGTGGTGGTTACGTGTGGTGGAGGAGTGGTGGTTATGTGTGGTGGAGGAGTGGTGGTTATGTGTGGTGGAGGAGTGGTGGTTACGTGTGGTGAAGGAGTGGTGGTTATGTGTGGTGGAGGAGTGGTGGTTATGTGTGGTGGAGGAGTGATGGTTATGTGTGGTGGAGGAGTGGTGGTTACGTGTGGTGAAGGAGTGGTGGTTATGTGTGGTGGAGGAGTGGTGGTTATGTGTGGTGGAGGAGTGGTGGTTATGTGTGGTGGAGGTGTGGTGGTTACGTGTGGTGAAGGAGTGGTGGTTATGTGTGGTGGACTAGTGGTGGTTATGTGTGGTGGAGGAGTGATGGTTATGTGTGGTGGAGGAGTGGTGGTTATGTGTGGTGGAGGAGTGGTGGTTTTGTGTGGTAGAGTGGTGATTATGTGTGGTGAAGGAGTGGTGGTTATGTGTGGTGGAGGAGTGGTGGTTATGTGTGGTGGAGGAGTGGTGGTTTTGTGTGGTGGAGGAGTGGTGGCTATGTGTGGTGGAGGAGTGGTGGTTATGTGTGGTGGAGTGGTGATTATGTGTGGTGAAGGAGTGGTGGTTATGTGTGGTGGAGGAGTGGTGGTTATGTGTGGTGGAGGAGTGGTGGTTATGTGTGGTGGAGTGGTGGTTATGTGTGGTGGAGGAGTGGTGATTATGTGCGGTGGAGGAGTGGTGGTTATGTGTGGTGAAGGAGTGGTGGTTATGTGTGGTGAAGGAGTGGTGATTATGTGTGGTGGAGGAGTGGTGGTTATGTGTGGTGGAAGAGTGTTGGTTATGTGTGGTGGAGGAGTGGTGAAGGAGTGGTGGTTATGTGTGGTGGAGTGGTGATTATGTGTGGTGGAGGAGTGATGGTTATGCGTGGTGAAGGAGTGGTGGTTACGTGTGGTGGAGGAGTGGTGGTTATGTGTGGTGGAGGAGTGGTGGTTATGTGTGGTGGAGGAGTGGTGGTTACGTGTGGTGAAGGAGTGGTGGTTATGTGTGGTGGAGGAGTGGTGGTTATGTGTGGTGGAGGAGTGGTGGTTATGTGTGGTGGAGGAGTGGTGGTTATGTGTGGTGGAGGAGTGGTGGTTATGTGTGGTGGAGTGGTGATTATGTGTGGTGGAGGAGTGGTGGTTATGTGTGGTGGAGGAGTGGTGGTTATGTGTGGTGGAGGAGTGGTGATTATGTGTGGTGGAGGAGTGGTGGTTATGTGTGGTGGAGGAGTGGTGGTTATGTGTGGTGGAGGAGTGGTGGTTATGTATGGTGGAGGAGTGGTGGTTATGTGTGGTGGAGGAGTGGTGGTTATGTGTGGTGGAGGAGTGGTGATTATGTGTGGTGGAGGAGTGGTGGTTATGTGTGGTGAAGGAGTCGTGGTTATGTGTGGTGGAGGAGTGGTGGTTATGTGTTGTGGAGGAGTGGTGGTTATGTGTGGTGGAGGAGTGGTGGTTTTGTGTGGTGGAGGAGTGGTGATTATGTGTGGTGGAGGAGTGGTGGTTATGTGTGGTGGAGGAGTGGTGGTTATGTGTGGTGGAGGAGTGGTGGTTATGTGTGGTGGAGGAGTGGTGGTTATGTGTGGTGGAGGAGTGGTGGTTATGTGTGGTGGAGGGGTGGTGGTTATGTGTGGTGAAGTGGTGATTATGTGTGGTGAAGGAGTGGTGGTTATGTGTTGTGGAGGAGTGGTGATTATGTGTGGTGAAGGAGTGGTGGTTATGTGTGGTGGAGGAGTGGTGGTTATGTGTGGTGGAGGAGTGGTGATTATGTGTGGTGGAGGAGTGGTGGTTATTTGTGGTGGAGGAGTGGTGGTTATGTGTGGTGGAGGAGTGGTGGTTATGTGTGGTGGAGGAGTGGTGATTATGTGTGGTGAAGGAGTGGTGGTTATGTGTGGTGGAGGAGTGGTGATTATGTGTGGTGGAGGAGTGGTGGTTATGTGTGGTGGAGGAGTGGTGGTTATGTGTGGTGGAGGAGTGGTGGTTATGTGTGGTGGAGGAGTGGTGATTATGTGTGGTGGAGGAGTGGTGGTTATGTGTCGTGGAGGAGTGGTGGTTATGTTCAGATTTCAGATTTGCCCCCGCGGGGGGCTAGTTTATTGGGCACCCCCTTACATCCTGTGCAAGGTGAAGCGCAGAAGCGTTTACAGCGCCCAACAGGGAAGTATGAAAAATTCATATTTGCCTTTATGACTCGTACATTAAGGGCGTATAAGCCTGAAGGGTCATAGGTTCTGTCAAGTTACATAAAGTGAGAGAATGATGAGTGTGTGGGGGGAAAATTCCCGGTACATTTTATATGTTTATGGCAAAGAGTGGCAGGTCCCTAATAATGTCAAATGCCAGGCCTGTGACTAGGAGGAGGGATATCTGGTCTGGCAGGGAAGAGGTGTTGGTAACGGCTGGGGACCTATAGGAGGAGGTCATAGGGCAAGTGAGGATGTAGTGAGAGCGGGTGTGAGAGTCGGGTTGGCCACAAAGTTTACAAACAGTGCGGTGAGGCTCAGGGTGGTGGTTATGTGTGGTGGAGGAGTGGTGGTTATGTGTGGTGGAGGAGTGGTGGTTATGTGTGGTGGAGGAGTGATGGTTATGTGTGGTGGAGGAGTGATGGCTATGTGTGGTGGAGGAGTGATGGTTATGTGTGGTGGAGGAGTGATGGTTATGTGTGGTGGAGGAGTGATGGTTATGTGTGGTGGAGGAGTGGTGGTTATGTGTGGTGGAGGGGTGGTGGTTATATGTGGTGGAGGAGTGATGGTTATGTGTGGTGGAGGAGTGATGGCTATGTCTGGTGGAGGAGTGGTGGTTATGTGTGGTGGAGGAGTGATGGTTATGTGTGGTGGAAGGATGATGGAGGACTGGTAGTTACGTGTAATATTATACAAATATTCATACTCTTGACCACGCAATTAAAAAGATTTTCTCACTTAAACTCTCGGAATTAGTCGTGAGGTGAGGCAAGGACTGGGAGCGGTGAGACACACGACTGCCTGCAGGGATGGTGAATGTAGTACTACTCATGAAGGCTATCTTGTTTACGTTCCAGTAATCACCTGATTAGTAAGCAGTATTGATGGGATGCATTCCTTTCACACCTGTCCAGAAATATTTGGCTTTTTTTCTATTTTAGGGTAAAAAATACCCAGATTTTTTTTATCATCTGACGAAAGGTTATCATTTGGCGATTTCACAACGTACACATACCAGCTGTCGTGTGTGTGTGTGTGTGTGTGTGTGTGTGTGTGTGTGTGTGTGTGTGTGTGTGTCACCCTGCACTATGGAACACCGACTTCCACAAACACTCTACCACCCTTCCTCCCACCACTGAACCTCTCCCGTGGGGTTAAATTGAAACAGATTTATACCAGTATGTATAAAACCTTAATCTTTTAACTGAAATGTAAAGAACCAAGATATTTTGTAATTTTTTTTACTAAATGATGAGTAATGAATAAATTTCGAAAATATTGTATAATGATCTGTGAAAGTGGGTTAGGTTAGGTTCGGCTAGGTTACATAAGAACATAAGAACATAAGAAAGTGGGATACTGCAGGAGGCCGACTGGCCCATACAGGGCAGATCCCTTTCACACCCATCCCAGCACTTCCATGTGCCTATCCAACTTCGTCTTGAAGCTCCCTAGCGTCCCCGATCCTACTATAGCACTCGGTAGCCTATTCCACATATCCACAACTCTATTACCAAACCAGTGCTTGCCTATATCCTTTCTGAATCGGAATTTATCTAATTTAAAGCCATTTGTTCTAGTTATTTCGTTATTACTGAGCTTCAGAACATCTTCCATTTTACCCTTGTTAATCCCACTCACCCACTTGTACACCTCTATCATATCTCCCCTAACTCTACGCCTCTCTAATGAATGCAAGCCTAAGCTTTTCAGTCTTTCTTCCTATGTAAGGTTTCTAATATTATGGATCATTTTTGTCATTCTTCTTTGTACTCTCTCCAAAGAATCTATGTCCATTCTATAATAAGGACACCAGAACTGAACCGCATAATCTATGTGTGGCCTCACTAATGCTAGGTAAAGTTTCAAGATAACGTCAGCAGTTCTGTAACTCACAGACCTAGATATGAACCCTAGAATCCTGTTTGCCTTGTTGCGAACGCTAATACATTGTTTTCTAGGTTTCAAGTCGTTGCTAACAAATACACCTAGATCTTTTTCACAAACTGAGTTTTCTATTTCCGTGTTACCTAGTTTATACTTAACGTTTGTATTCGTCTTCCCTATCTGTAGTACCTTGCATTTATCAGTATTAAAATTCATTTGCTAGTGTACTGTCCACTCATGTAAGGTATCTAGATCTCTTTGAAGGTGTTCAAAGTCACTGTCTGAATTTATCACTCTCCCCATTTTGGTATCATCTGCAAATTTACTAATCCTACTAGTTATGTCTAAATCAAGATCATTAATGAATATAACAAACAGCAGAGGGCCCAATACAGATCCCTGGGGAACTCCGCTTTTGACCGCACCCCAGTCTGACTTTAATCCATTTATGCTGACTCTTTGTTTCCTACCAGTTAACCATGACCTAATCCATTTTAATAATGATCCACCTATTCCATGTGCTTCTACCTTCCTTATCAATCTTTCATGAAGGACTGTATCGAATGCTTTACTGAAATCTAAATAAATTATATCATATGACTTATCATTATCTACCTCTTCATATACTTCTGAGAAAAAGCTAAGCAAATTTGTGAGACAAGAACGTCCCTGGGTGAACCCGTGCTGAGAAGAATGAATTAAGTTGAATGTTTCAAGGTGGCTTCTGATTTTTGTAGTAATAATTGACTCTAGCAACTTGCCTATGATTGACGTGAGACTAATGGGACGGTAATTTGATGCAATTGATTTATCACCCTTTTTGAAAATCGGAACTACATTTGTAAGTTTCCAAGCTTCTGGCACTAGGCCCGATTCTAATGACTTATTAAATAAAACTGCTAATGGATTACTCAACTCATCTCTACATTCTTTTAATATTCTAGCATATACCTCGTCTGGACCAGGCGATTTATGAGGCTTCAGTTTGTTAATTACTTTAAGCACATCGTTACTAGTAATATTGATATTCATCAACATATTTTCTATACTGTCGTTATATACCTTATGAACTTCTGGAAACTGTGCTAGGTTTTCATTTGTGAATACGGAGCGAAAATGACTATTTAACATACTACACATTTCTAACTCATCATCAGTCATTTCTCCTGTCGTAGTTTTAAGGGGACCTATTGTATCTCTAACCTTTGATTTATACAGTTGATAAAAAGCTTTGGGGTTATTTTTCGATTCGTTTGCTATCTTGATTTCATAATTTCTCTTTGCTTTCCTAATTTCTGTTTTTACCTGTCTTGTTAGGTTCTGATAGTAACCAAGTAAGTGATTTTCGCCTTTCTTAACTTTTCTATATACTGTACTCCTTTCTTTTTCCCTAGAAGATCTAAGAGTCTATTATTCATCCATTTTGGTTGGTTCCGTATCGATCTGAATTTTCTTTTCGGGATGTGTTTATTTTGAGCATTATTGATTGTCGCAATAAATTGTTCATAAGTAGCTGCTAAATTAAATTCAGGGTTATCCCGTCCTAAGTTTGACAGTTTCCGGAGGTGTGGGGGGGGATTAATCTTTTGACAATAGGGTCATCCCTTAGGTCTCTCCTTAAGCTACCGTAATTAGCCTTCCTAAAATCCGGGATCAAGGCCGAATTTTCCTTCTTCCTGCCATCCCATATTATGTTAAAATACTGTATATGGCTTTATGATCACTGTTTCCTAGTTCGTCTCCAATCCCAACATCTTTTACTAGATTTTCATTATTACTGAGAACTAAATCGAGGATATTATTTCCTCTAGTGGGCGAGTTTATGAATTGATATAAAAAACTATCTTGTACTGCTTCTAGAAAATCTTCAGATTCATTATCGCTAAGTTGATTTTTCCAATCTATGCCTGAAAAGTTGAAATCGCCTAGAATACATACATTGTTTCTATCAGATGCCTTCTTTATTTCCTCCCATAGCAATTTACCATCGTTCCGACTCAAATTAGGTGGTCTATATAGAACACCAATGACTACGGACTCACTGCCCTCACCAATCTCTACCCAAATACTTTCATTGTCGCTATTTGTTTTAATGTTTGATTTATTGCAGCTTTTTAATGACACCCTGATATACACTGCTACACCGCCCCCTCTCCTTCCTACTCTGTCAAATTTAAATAGGTTATATCCTGGAATATGAAATTCTGCTAAAAAATGTTTGCTGTTTGAATTTATCCATGTTTCCGTTATTGCAATTATATCTATGTTCTCTTTACTAACAATGGCCCTGAGCTGGTCCATTTTGTTACACAGGCTTCTACTATTAGTATAATAAACACTCAATATATTTCTTCCGTTTCTATCTGTTTTACATTTATTACTTTGATGTTTGTTATTATGACTAACTATATTTTCGGCATTATCTACTTCTGTTTCACTACTTCCCAGGACCTGCTTGTTTTTTGACTCCCATTTTCCCCGACCCCTCTCTACTGGCGAAACCCCCCCTTTTGAGTGACAATTTCACGCTCCAGGGATGCAGACAACGTCTTTACCCCCTCACGAGACAAGTGTACTCCGTCGCGACAGTACAGGTAGTCGTTGCCATAAAATCGTTGCCAGTCATCAATGAATGCCCAACCATTGTTTGCACAATGTTTTTCCAGTCGGCAATTAATAGCAATTGCCCTGGACAGCCATTCACGACCAACCCCTCTTCTAGGCAAGACACCACATACTATCGGGATCCCTCCCCTATCTCTAATCTTCCCCAGCGCCTCCCTATACCTCTTGAAAAGTTCCTCACTCCTAACCTTACCTATGTCGTTTCCTCCCACACTAAGACACACTACTGGATTGGTACCCTCCCCTGACAAAACTCTGTCTAACCTCTCGGCTACATGCCCTATCCCAGCCCCAGGAAAACATACCCTAGTCCTACATTTCCTATCTCTCGCACAAAAAGCCCTATCCATAAACCTCACCTGGCTGTCACCAACTACCACGACCTTACATGTGGGCAGGGTTTGTACAACTGCCCTTTCCTCTCCTTGATCCATACCGTCCTGCCTCTTCTCTTCCTCTCCAGCTTCCTGCAGCACCTGGTAAGGGTTACTGCACTCCACACCCTGGTCAGCTTTCCTAAGCCTGACCCTAGTCCCCTTGGAGACAACCACTCTCCACGCCTGCTCCTCCTTCGCAGGTGTCCTGCTAGGCAGGACACCTACCTGAAGGAGTTCCGTCCTGAGGGCTTCATTTTCCCCCTTTTGAGTGTCAACCTCACTCCTCAACTGCCCCAGCTGCCTTAACAGCGTGGCAAGGAGGTCGTCCTTCAACACACTCCCCTCCTCTTCCCCCACGGCACAACGATCCAAAGCGGCCATTTTCCTTGGTCTCTAGCGGGAGCACGATCAGCACGACCTTCTCCAAGGTTAAGTTAGTTCAGGTTAGGTTAATTTAAGTAAGGTTATGTTAGGTTAGGTTAGTGTGTCTAATCTTCAGGTGCTCCATATACATTCCATAGATACTAAATCATGACCTTGATCAATAACGTGACAGTGTTGGAGCTGTGGTGTGAGGGAGCCCGCTAGTTAACTCATTCACCTCCACAGGACAAAATTCTCACATTATACACCGGAAGAAAGTTTTCTGAGTGCGTTTGTCTTAGAGATAAATAACTAAAAATACATCACAATAAATTTCACACTCTCTCTCTTTTACAAGTACTTTAACGGGCAATGATCTGTGGATTTGGCATCCTGTGTACCGCCGGCAAGGCCATGGATAAAGAGTACTACAGAATGGATATAGAATCCCGAGAAAGAATTCAGAGGAGAATGACAACACTAATCCCGGACATTAGGAACCTTGAGTACAGAGAAAGGTTAAACCATCTTAATTTGCACTCCCTCGAGAGACGTAGAGTGAGGGGCGATATGATAGAGGTGTATAAATGGAAGTCAGGGTTAAACAAAGGTGATATAACAAAGGTACTCAAACTATCCAACGAGGAGCGAATTTTTAGCAATTGTATTAAATTAGAGAAATTTTGATTTAGGCGCGAGATAGGTAAACGCTGGTTTAGAAATAGAGTAGTGGACGAGTGGAACAAGTTACCAAACATCATCATTAACTAGAATACGCTGGATAGCTTCAAACAATGATTGGATGTACACGGGACTGCCCAGTATGGGCCAATAGGCCCGTTGCCGTGTCTTCCATTCTTATGTTCTTACGTCTTGCCCGCGGTGCCCACCGTTTCTGTGTGGATGTGGGTCACACTAGAATGACCCGTTATAGTACACCCTCCATTTCTCACACAGCCAAACCGTGGAATGCTCTGCCTTCTTCTGTGTTTCCACTCTCTTACAATGAGCCTCACTAAAAAATAATGGTTTTCCGGCATCTTCGTAGTGTAGATTAATATAATAATTTTCTTTTATATTTCTAAAAATTTTCACACTCATTCTACCCCCCCCCCCCCCTCCCAATGCCCCGTTTTCGGTCCATGATGACCTATGCCCGGGTGGGATATTCCCCGTAAAAATAAAATAACCTAACCTAACCTAACTTGACCTAACCTAACCTAACTTAACCTAACTTAACCTAACCTAACCTACCCTAACCTAACCCAATGTCCCCAGGTAGCGTTAGGGTGGACAATCTGAGAGACAGATAGACAGACAGACAGACAAGAAGACAGACAGACAGACAGACAGACAGATATAGAGGTTTCTGCTACTCCCCTCTCTCTCTCAGCACGACACAAAAACATGATCAAAAATGACCAAAGTTTGTACAGCTTGGTGGCAGGACATGACTCAGGATAAGGCGACCGAGTGAGGACGACTGTTGACTACTGTGGACTGTACAACTAACTAGTGATGTTGATATAGTCGTACATAATGAAGAGAGTTACAATGTACAAACTCTCGTAGATGTTTTCACGATGACTAACCTTAGAGGTGATATGTTTCCCTGGGTCAAAAGGTCAGAGGTCAGGTTCACCACTCAGATATCAAGTCAATACAGTATATTTGCATATGATATAATTGGACACAGGAAAGACCCACAATGTTCATACAAGCTTTAAACCTGCATTCTTATTATTATGACAACTTATTGTTGTTTTTATGGTGGAAGTGTTGGCACCCCTGGCCAGGTTGTTGGCCAAGAGGAGGGGGAGTGGATAGGGAGAGGAAGAAAAGGGGGAAGGAGGAGGGAGATGGGAAAAATGAGGAAAAAGAGGACTAAGAGGAGAAGGAGAAAGAGGAAGCGGACGAGGAGGATATTAATATTACTTACGTTAGTCTTATCTGATAAGGAGGGGTACGGTGGCCGAGTGGATATATCGCTCACTTTATGTCCTAAGGTTCACTGGTTCTATCCCGAGTCGCCTATTATACGAGGAGACGTCATTATGAACGAGCACCAATCACAGCACGCGTGGCCCTCAAACTCGTGTATTTTGCACAACTTATGGGTGGGTTAGCCCTCATCAGTAGGGGAAGTGGACGTCACGATATTTACAGCTGTAGTGAGACAGAGTTGGTCTGTGTGTGCGCCTCTCCCAGCCAGGAAATATTGCACACTGAGGATCTCATCAACATAGGTGAGAGACATACAGCTGCTTCTCTACATTGATCTGTTGCAGGATTATTGCACGAGTGTTGCCACCTGGATGTTCCTCCTTTTTCTTACCTCCCCAGATATTGAAACTTGTTGACTAATGTTGTGTCAGTTGTTTCTGTTGCTGAACTTCTGGCTGATGGACATGTGCACATGCAGCTGACACCCCTGGCTGACGTACATGTGCACCTATTGTTGTCACAAGTGTTCAACTATAACATAATCAGTATATGCCAGGATGTAGTACAGTGATTATTTCAATGGCAGTGCATATTATAACATAACATAACACAACAAAACATAACACAACATAACAACGCATAACATAACATAACATTCTCCTAATAATGTTATAGTGTTGAGGTGATGAGCCTCCTTTCTCCTCCACTTTGGAGATGGTGTTGTGACGAGACTTTATCACCTGAGAGACAAAGAGGGAGACTAACTGACACACACACACAGAGAGAGAGAGAGAGAGAGAGAGAGAGAGAGAGAGAGAGAGAGAGAGAGAGAGAGAGAGAGATTGAACACACACATACACTCACACACACACACACTCACACGGGTAAAACATCCTTGACTTTATTTTAACTGACTAAGCGGACCAGTACCAACCACCTCAACCAATGCCTCCAATCGGGTGTAGTACTCACCTATCAGTGCTCTGGCCTCCAGCTGCCATTACCAGCCAAGAGCAGAAACCCTACATCAAGACCTACCGTACAGGCCGATTACTGACACTGCACTGAGACTCTTCGGGCAGTGGATAGTTCACCATCACCATCCCTGGATTGAGTACTAAATGTGGATGATGTGGACACCAAATGGATAAATTATACCAACACCACCACGGAAGCTCACCACCACTTCTTCCCCGAGAAGTCCTTCAGATACACGCAGCTGACCTGCCCTGGATCACACCTCGGATCAAAAGACTTATCTATCGGAGAAACATCGCCTTGTACCTCAATGACCACAACCAAATTATCCGTGAAGTACACACTCCAAAGAATTCTCACTACCCAACCAAACTACACACTTGAAACAGAACAACATCACTAAGTGGTATGGTAAACTTAAGAAACACTGTAGACTAAACACTAAGACACACCCCCGCCCCTTCCTTAACTACCTCACTTATGGTGACGCTGGTAAGTAATCTAACAACCATCTCTCAACTATATGCCACACTCCCCCAGCTTGACACAGCCCGTCTCCCTGCTTACGT
Organism: Homarus gammarus; assembly: GCA_958450375.1. Classification (NCBI taxonomy): domain Eukaryota; kingdom Metazoa; phylum Arthropoda; class Malacostraca; order Decapoda; family Nephropidae; genus Homarus; species Homarus gammarus. Next base: position 479,195 of record CAUDMG010002752.1, on the reverse strand, counting down.
ACCAGACCCTTCCCCCACTGACTTAGTGGAATAATTTGAAGGCGCAAGAAGTGTGAACAAACAGAAAATCAATCGCTCCACCACCCCAATTGACCTGTCAATAAAGCTCCACAAGGAGTTCTCCCCGGAACTAGCTACACTAATCTTCTTCTTCAATGCTTCCCTCAATCAAGCTGACTGGAAGGCTTCATATGCTTCACCAGTGTCCAAGTCAACGACCTCACAATCCTTAAGTGAGCTATGACCCATTGCCGTCACCCCGATACACAGCTTAATCTACAACCGCATCCAGCCCATACGACTGATCGGTAAAAGAACAGCCCAGTCCAAACCATTGTGAAAATGATCAATAACGCGTAGATAACTTGTGTTCACTTTTCTCCAATTTCACTTTTGTTAAATGATCCTCTTCCCCTTTTTCTTATTATACATTAAATATGTATACCACGTATGTCATTTGTATATTTTAACCTCCATGTTAATAAAGAATTTATAATTATTATTATTATTTTTATTATTATTATATTACTATTATTATTATTATTTTTATTATTATTATTATTATTATCATTATTATTATTAAATTACTTTTATTATTATTATTACTATTATTATTATTATTATTATTATTATTATTATTATTATTATTATTATTATTATTATTACTGTCATCATCATCGCTATTAAAACTTTTAATATTTTTTTATTGATAAACATATTGATTGGTTAAATTGTCATACAAGTTTGTAATTGATTTGCTATGCACAGTTCCCCTCTCTAGTGCGTTTACAGGGGCCCATATTGTAAACATCCACAAATCATTATATTGACATATTTGTTTTAATAGTGTTTTACTTTGACTTCATAGTATGTTTACTACTACGAGTTTTCTTTTGTCGAATGTAAACAAAAACAGCACACAACGTGACTGGCCCCTGTGAACGCACTAGTGAAGGAAAGTACAAAGGCAGTGCACGTTTACAGACTACAGTATGTAGGTATATAGTTCAGCATGTACGTATACAAACAATGCTCATATACTGTTTAGTATATATATATATATATATATATATATATATATATATATATATATATATATATATATATATATATATATATATATATATATATACGGTACCTGGATCACGCGCACCCACTGTGATTTACTTACATATATATATATATGTATATTAAACCACCATACAGGTTCATATTAGTTCAACAGGTACAGTCGGCCGCAAGAATAAGTATACACACTGATGCTGTAAGGTCTGAAAATGGTCTGGTAACATTGAAAATGCGCATCCAGACGCATGATGAAACTCCGCACCCCCCCCCCCCCCCCCCACCTGTTATCTCTCACTATTTTCTGTTTATCCTTCTTTTTCTTCTATTTACTCCTCTTCCTTCCTTTGATAATCCAAACATCAGCAAAAAAAAAGTAGGGTACGAGAAAAAGTGGGGGAGGAGGAGGGAGCTCTACGATAACTGCAATCCCATTCGGCGACAAGTTTACCACCATTGGATACAATATATTACTTGTAATATAAACACAAGACACAAGTAAAACATTCACAACAAATGTATTTATAACATATATGTAGGAATAAAACATAAATTACAGGCCATCTTGTGATTTGTCTGTTTTGTTCACGACAGTGTTACCAGATATTTTGTCTCAAACACAAACCGTAGGTGTATACTTATTCTTGTGGCAGACTGTACATACACAGTGCATATAGTGTAATAATATTCATAAATAGACAGAGACACAATGTACAGTATATAGACAGTGCTATTAATAAAACATTGCAAAAATAGTGTAGATATATAAACAATGATAAACAGTAAGAGTATGCGACCATTAAACAACACACAAGACTAAGTATTTTCTTCAGGCCTACACTACATTATTGTAAATTTCATATATGTTATTGTTGTCATGATTCTTTGTATTGTAATCATAATGATGGTAAAAATAATTATACTGATAATAATAATAAAAAGCTCTAAATTACTCTGCTAATAGATATGACTTAAATATCGTTGGGTCATTGAAAAAAATAAAAATAAACCGCATTAGTTTGACTGGGGCTGGTCTTGTAGTCCTGCGGCAGCTGAGGTGTTGAACAGCTGCACATAGACGGGGATCCATTCTGTTCTAAGTTTGGCTGACGACATTAGTGATTAGGACGGTGTAACAGCTGTCCCCAAACTAGTAGCTTGGGGTATAATGATGATCAGAGGTGAGGGTCACATGGCTGTTGACCTCTGACCCTCGTCTGTAACACTTGTCAGTTATATCCACTGTCTACGTACACTGTTTCCATTCTACTACATATTGAAATTGTTACATTGGTATCCATGGTGATGGATCATTAGTCCTTCAACTGGTTACTCTATGAAAGTTTGTAGGCGTAACCCCGGGGAGAGGAGATGGAGGATTGGGGAGGGGAAGAGGGAGGTGATGGGAGGCTCTACAGTGAAAACTAGGCAACTATTGCGAGCGTCATCAAGGTACAGAGTATATACCATGGTAGCCAAGATGTTTGTATGTGTTTGTAAAGGAGATATAACACACACACACACACACACACAAACACACACACACACTCAAACACACACAAACACACCATCACCACGTCACCTTATTCTTTATTACTGGAAAATGTTATTGTTTTATAATTGTTATTTATATAAGATTATCATGCAACTGTCTGGGTCTTTAAGCATCATTCACCAGCAGTTTATACACAACACACACACACACTCTAACGCTATCAGAACCTGCACTATGCACAGCTAAATCAAATTAAACATTTATCAACTCTTGATGTCGGGTTCGGTCCCATACCCAGTGTGGTTCATCGGATAAGTTGTTCACAGTGGTTGGGGGGGGGGGGGGGACGTTGTGGTACAAGAGAGTAGTTTAGGTTAGGATAGGTTAGGTTAGGTTAAGTAAGGTAAGGTTAGGTTAGGTTACGAAACGATAGGTGAGGTTTGGTTTGGTTCGTTAGATTACTGTTAGTATGGGTATGGTTAGGAGAAGTTATGTTTAGTTTGGTCAGGTTAGCATAGGTTAAATTAGGTTTGGATTGGCTAGACTACAGTAGGTCAGGGTTAGGGTGTCTAATTCTAAAGTGAAACAAGTGTTTCAATGCACTGTGGTGCTACTGTGGTATAACAATGGGGTAACCACTTTACTCCCTTCTGTATAATATAGGGCAGGGCAAAGGTGACCCCCCTCCCTCCCTCCATGTATCTAAGGGCATAAGACAGGGTCAAGGGGCAGTAAAGGGCGACCACACTAAGGGAAGCAGCAGAGGGCGATGAACTCGTTGATACAGCTGTTATCACTTGAGGCGCCAAGAGCTTCATATCTTAGTTTCATGCCACATATAAATGTTCCCGGCAGACAACTCCTCCAACCTGCCCAGGTGCCTGCAGAAAATGTGCATATAGTTAATGAGACATGTAGTTACTGAGACACACAGCTACAGAGACATGTAGTTACTGAGACACACAGTTACTGAGACATGTAGTTACTGAGGCACAGTTACTGAAACATGTAGTTACTGAGACACACAGTTACTGAGACATGTAGTTACTGAGACACAGAGTTACTGAGACACACAGTTACTGAGACATGTAGTTACTGAGACACAGTTACTGAAACATGTAGTTACTGAGACATACAGTTACTGAGACATGTAGTTACTGAGACACACAGTTACTGAGACATGTAGTTACTGAGACACAGTTATTGAAACATGTAGTTACTGAGACATACAGTTACTGAGACATGTAGTTACTGAGACACACAGTTGCTGAGACATGTAGCTACTGAGACACAGTTACTGAAACATGTAGTTACTGAGACATGTAGTTACTGAGACACAGAGTTACTGAGACACACAGTTACTGAGACATGTAGTTACTGAGACACAGTTACTAAAACATGTAGTTACTGAGACATACAGTTACTGAGACATGTAGTTACTGAGACACACAGTTACTGAGACATGTAGTTACTGAGTCACAGTTACTGAAACATGTAGTTACTGAGACATACAGTTACTGAGACATGTAGTTACTGAGACACACGGTTACTGAGACATGTAGTTACTGAGACACACAGTTACTGAGACATGTAGCTACTGACACACAGTTACTGAGACATGTAGCTACTGAGACACACAGTTATGAGACATGTAGTTACTGACACACAGTTACTGAGACATGTAGCTACTGAGACACATAGCTACTGAGACATGTAGTTACTGAGACACACAGTTACTGAGACATGTAGCTACTGACACACAGTTACTGAGACATGTAGTTACTGAGACACACAGTTACTGATACATGTAGTTACTGAGACACACAGTTACTGAGACATGTAGTTACTGACACACAGTTACTGAGACATGTAGCTACTGAGACACACAGTTACTGAGACATGTAGTTACTGAGACACACAGTTACTGAGACATGTAGCTACTGACACACAGTTACTGAGACATGTAGTTACTGACACACAGTTACTGACACATGTAGCTACTGAGACACACAGTTACTGAGACATGTAGTTACTGAGACACACAGTTCCTGAGACATGTAGCTACTGACACACAGTTACTGAGACATGTAGTTACTGACACACAATTACTGAGACATGCAGCTACTGACACATGTAGTTACTGAGACACACAGATACTGAGACATGTAGTTACTGAGACACACAGTACTGACACATGTAGTTACTGAGACACACAGTTACTGAGAGACACAGCTAATGAGACATAATGTTACTGAGACATAATGTTACTGAGACATACTGTGACTGAGACATACTGTGAGTGAGACAGACAGTTTCTGAGACTAACTGTTACACAGGCGCTGAGACATATCCGTCCATATACTACCATATTACTATTAATATTATTATTATTATTAGCAGTAGTAGTACTAGTAACAGCAACTTGCTGAGTCACTGGCTTGGCCAGGTGGTTGTCCCGCAAATTGTGCATAATCATCCCTTGGCCAACTGTACCTCCCTACCTCTCTTAAAAATTGTGGAAATGCACAAGGAACACACACACACACACACACACACACACACACAAATATATACTATAATAAATATAATTGATTGCTGTATATATATTAACGGCACAGACACCTACCCTCCTGATCTACTTCATGGCTCATCAGCGTGAAAGAGTCAGTACACATTAGGTGCAAGTTGTTGAGGCCATCATCGTCGTTTGCACCTCTACGAGGTCCCATATGGTTACTGAATTTGTATACGAAGTTACCAGCGGTGCAGGTAACTGTGTCTACGAAGACAAAGGTTATGTTAGCCTTTGGTAGTGAGCGAGAAGGAGTTATTATACTGTGTGTGTGTGTGTGTGTGTGTGTGTGTGTGTGTGTGTGTGTGTGTGTGTAATAATAATAATTAACGGTTTATTGAAAAAGTTCTGCAGCCCGAAGGCTGAAAATATACATTGGACATAAATGACTTATTACATACATTGGTGGTTTAACAAAAGCCTTCATTAGAGAAAGGTAAAGGAACATACAGTGAACATACAGATTAATGTTTACTTTGGAGGTCACTTAGATCTTGTGCGCTGAGGTGTTGAACAGCAGACACGTGGGGCATCACGTGGTGTAGTAATTCCCTCACAGATGGTGTGTGTGTGTGTGTGTGTGCGTAAGTGTGTGTGTGTGTGTGTGTGTGTTGATTCCACAAAAGAAAAATGAAAGCACGAAGTTCCTTAGCGCTTTCGTGTAATTCATATCTTCATATATTCAATATATACAGTAAAGGAAAGTGGGATCAAGTCCCTCGGGACAGCAGGTGTCCACCATATTCAGGTAGTGACCCAACCCTTTCACCTGGTTACAAATCTTCATAATGACAGTTTGTACAAGCCGTTACTCAAATTCATGTTGATAAATTCGGTATGTTTAATGAGAATGGATTATATAATGTTCCTGCTGACAATTGTATTACAAGGTAAGACTGAGGAGGCATTATCCCAGTCAATGCAATGATTCCTGGCCTGTCCTAACACTATGTTTATGTTGTTTATATCTAGTCATAAGATCTTAGTCCTTCTGGCGTAAGTAGGTCATAATTATTACACTACTTGCAAGGAACCTTGTAAATGCAGCCACCTGCATTGCTGGGTGAGTTCTTAATTAACATTTTTTTTACAGTGCAAGAATTACTAAACGTTCCATTTACGTTCCAGGTTTTCAGTTATAGAGGAATTTGAGAGAAATTTTTGTTAAATGGTAAAAACTAAGAGATTCTTACTGTCATGAGGAGGTTAGGATCAGTTCTATAAACAGATATAATTGCGATGTTAAGGCATTTGTCTATAAAGGATCTAAGGTACTTTAAATTTAATCCAATATTGTAGATATATTTCTAATCAATGAGTTCTGGCCTGCGAGCAGACATGGGCTACCAACGTGAGTAATCACAATTCTTACAGTTTAACTACACAAGTGGCGTGTCGCGTCAGGCCAGGCCTACCTACTACATTTCTGAGTAAAAACGTCACTATAATCAATTTCATAACCATTATTTCTTTTAATAAACGTGAATTGTTAGATGAAGTCAATTAACGTAAGAAACGAAATTTTGAAGAGACCCATTAATAGATGGTAACAGAAACTGTGAATTGTGAAAGGCACGCCTACCAAGATGACGTATTAGGCTCAAAACTGCGCGCGCAGATAGCTGACTATTAAAATCGTATTATTAAATAACAAAATAATATTTTCTTGCTCTCAAGAAAATTTTCAGCCTCACCTAACGTCTAAGAGCCAGTAAATAGATAAACTGAGATAGAGAGAGGAACATCCGAAAAATAAAATGACGATCCACCATGTCCATGCGGGAGCTCGGGCCTATAGGCAAGGCAAAAAGCCTCACTTGTTTCCGGAGCTCGGCTTCAACCAGATAATCTCTCGTGGGCCCAAAACCTCGCCTGCCTAATGCCCTCTGGTTGTCATTCTGTCCATCACAGCTAGTGAGCGCTCAGAGCCATCTCAATTATACGTACACTCCCCAGATCAATACCAAATGTTAATTAGAAAGTTGGGTAGGATAATATACTAAAGCGTCTCGTATAATTGCAGGCCATGTTAATGAACCCACTCGCTTAACCCAAACCCTGGCCCCATGTGAATACCCAACTATGCGAACCCAGTCCAGCTAATTCGCGACTTCAATGTAGCCCGCCGGTCCATAACAAAACGTTCTAGCCTTGAGTCAACCAGTCAGGATATGGATATTGGACCCATAATACGAATTTAAGAGGCATTTTAATATACAATATTGATTCGGTCAGTGTTTAGGCTGGTGAACAATTAAGTATAGCTTTACTAAGACATTTCAGAGTCAGGGTTAAGGGAATGCAATGCACGAGAGTGTGGTTAAGATAGCCGCGCATGGAGAGTTTGGAAGTAAGAAATGAGTTAGTCTTACGATGAAGATGTGGTAAACTCTTCTATTGTGTGGCGATTGTAACAAAAACTGAAATGGTGTTCTGTGATGTACTGAAGTAATGATAATTTGATGGTAAGGTCAGAAACTGCAGTAATGTTGGGGAACACTACCTCTTAACAGACCAGTGTACAATTTGTCCTGGTAATGTAAGTAGGTTATTAAGTGAAAATAAGTGAACCATTTAGTCGTTGGGATTATTCAGTTTCAAGTTAATTCCTTAAATATTAACTGTAAAGTGTAATAATCTGTTTTCAGATTTACAGTGATAATTTTGCATGAAAGTAATTTATAGGTGTTGTAGCCCATTTAAATAAGTGTCTATATAATTAGTATAGAGCGCAAGGTGCTATATTGTGTGTTAAAATAACTCTAATTGACAGTTGGAGGGTAATGTATATGCGATTCTTTGTTAGATAACTACAGATTAAAGTTTTCTTTCTTTTGAGATTCAATAACTTTAATTATTGATATTGACAGGAGAGTGATTACACATTGGAATAAATATTGTAATAAGAGTAAATTTCCGTAGTTGAGATAGAAATTACAGAAGTTTCTTCGTGAATTTAAATACAATAAAAATCCAGAGTGATTGAAAAAATATAAGAGTTTAAACACAGTTTGTCAATATTTGTGGGTGTTTTGGGAGTTAGCCCATGAGGCTGATATTCAACATCCGTGTTTTTCAGAAGGTAGTTTGTTGTTTCGCTAATAATAGTAAATTCCAGATTTGAAACAGAAAGTGATGAGTTTTCTTTACGTGAATGTAATTATTGTATAATGTATTCAGTGAGTTCAGTGAGTGGTTTGGAACAAAGATGACGTAGCATTTTGCCTGAACTTGCCTAGCTTATACTACAGACGGGCAAGGGGGGGACCTAGTTGAGGTGTATAAGCATCTCAGGGGGCACTACTCAGTTGAGTGTCCTTACTTGGAGCTGGCGGACGCTCGCCCCACAAGGGGTCACAACTCAAGATTGAAGAAGCCGCAAGTCCAGAAAACCGTGAGGGAAAACTTTTTCGGAGTGAGGGTTGTAAACTCTTGGAACAATCTACCAGAGAGTGTTGTGACGGCACCGAGTGTGAGCTCTTTCAAGAGAAGACTTGACCAGCACTGGAGCGGGTTCAGGTACATTCAGGAGCCGGTGCATGCCCAGTATTTGCCAACAGTGCGTGACAGAGACGGGACCGATCGCTCGGGCGGCTAGCGAGCCGATCTTTTGGTGAAGAATATAAAGGAAAAGAGACGTGACCGATCGCCCAAGCGGCTAACAAGCCGATCAGTGGCGAAGAGGATAAAATTAAAAAGTAAAAGTATACACGTGATGACTGTGAGTCTTTTTTAGAAATGTGAACAAATAAAAGTGAGAAAATATTAAATCTTGAAATTATATAAATCTCTGAGACTCTCCGAGAATTTGGTGGAAATTTGATCTCATAGTAATAACATTAATATCTATGAAGGTAGAAAAATAAGTATAAGAGTTTGAGAGAATAACAATTAAGATGCCATTCAGGAGCCAGTGCATGACCAGGAGACGTGACCGACCGACCAAGTGGCGAAGGAGCCATCAGTGGCGAAGAGGATGAAGTGAAGTGAAGTCATTGTTAAGAGGCATTGTGAAGGTTCATATGGGTACAGGACAGTGTGAAGGTTCATATGTGTACAGGACAGTGTGAAGGTTCATATGTGTACAGGACAGTGTGAAGGTTCATATGTGTACAGGACAGTGTCAAGGTTCATATGTGTACAGGACAGTGTCAAGGTTCATATGTGTACAGGACAGTGTCAAGGTTCATATGTGTACAGGACAGTGTCAAGGTTCATATGTGTACAGGACAGTGTGAAGGTTCATATGTGTACAGGACAGTGTCAAGGTTCATATGTGTACAGGACAGTGTCAAGGTTCATATGTGTACAGGACAGTGTGAAGGTTCATATGTGTACAGGACAGTGTCAAGGTTCATATGTGTACAGGACAGTGTGAAGGTTCATATGTGTACAGGACAGTGTCAAGGTTCATATGTGTACAGGACAGTGTCAAGGTTCATATGTGTACAGGACAGTGTCAAGGTTCATATGTGTACAGGACAGTGTCAAGGTTCATATGTGTTCAGGACAGTGTCAAGGTTCAGATGTGTTCATATGTTTATATGTGCTTAACAATATGATGTTTTAACAGCCGGTCAATTATAATCTCTGATAAGAACTACAGTAGTGATAATATTATCAAGAATAACAGGCTGACTACTGTGAACACATGGGAGCAAGAGGAACACAAGTGGATATGAGGAATTTTACTCTGGTTATGTGTTTCGACCTTCCAATGGTCCTCACACGAGTGTAGAGTCCGATGTGTATTATTTTTTGGGGGGCGACCATATTGCTGCAACAACTACGAAAGGAAATAACTGAACTGCATCTAATTTTCTCTGCAGTAAAACATCTTATACATATACCTATATATATATATATATATATATATATATATATATATATATATATATATATATATATATATATATATATATATATATATATATATATATTTATATATATTGCCAAATTATTAATTTCCAAGGCTAAGTAATTCTGATGTCAAGTTTAATTTGTGAATTTAATCTTCCCGGTGATCAGTTTTGCCAGTCCTCGTTTATCTCATTGTTTTGTGTATTGTGAGGTGTTCCCTGCCGGTTAAGTGTTGCCATTAACGTTAACATCATCAATATAATAACACAGAGAGAGAGAGAGAGAGAGAGAGAGAGAGAGAGAGAGAGAGAGAGAGAGAGAGAGAGCGACATAATACTAAGCAATAGTCACAAACATAACTAAACTCACTTCGCTTTACGCCATCTGTGTAGTTCATGTCGAAGGTGATAGGTAAAGTAATATTTCCTTCAGGTGTCCGACACAGCAGCTCCACACCTGTCACTCCACAGTCGTCAGTACCGGTGCCAGTACCGGTGTAGCTGTCGTACTGGTGGATGAAAGACACACTTCAGACGATTCTTTGAGAATTCATCGTTGTGTCACAGCGATGTATTGTGTTGCAGTAAATACATTAGTCTCCCTCTCCCTAGTCTTAATATACTGTAAGTGAATTTTATATTATACAATATCTATTGATCTATTTGTTATTGTATTCATAGTACTGTATAATGTTAAGGCGTCGCCTCCCTGATTGGGTGAGCACAACAAGGTGTGACCTACAGGGCATCCTGGGGGTCACCAACTACTGGCTGGACGAGGAGCGAAGAGGACTAGTAATCAGTGATTCTCGTTCAGGACAAAAGTCGATCACCTCACCCCGTCCCGTCTATGAGGATCCAGTGAGATAAATCCACCTTTGCCTCATAGGGGCCAAGACGGACGCCCTCCTTATCCACTTTATATGGATCCCATCCTATAATGGCCTCCACAAACACGACTATGTAGACAACCTCACAACATCCGCCTGCACACTCCCTATCCTTGATGATGCTTCAACCATAACTACTGGTCAAGTCAAGACGCTTCTCAAGAAAGCCGCTCTTCAAATCATAAACGAAGAGCGAAGTGAACAGCTAGGTGCCAGTGTTAGTGTTCGCCACTATGATAAACATTGTGGCATAAAATATCAATACAGCGGAAATAGATGTCTGGCTCGGCCAAAATGAGACTTGGCTATAGGCCATGTTGGGTACTTATGAGAAATCATTCCCTTGTACTTACTCAGTGTCGAATTTGTTTTGAAAATATAAAACATAGCCTTGAGCTTTACATCCCAGAGTGCAGACCAATCCGCTCATTGTTGCTACTTAATAAAACCTTTGACGAGTTTTGCAAATTAATCCTAATTACCAATGTCATTGGACATGATCCAAAAATTTTACTATATAAAATACCTGCTCTAGTGAACCACCACCCCACTCTCTTGTATTACCGCACTCTATGAGGTGCGATATCTACTGTCTCATTCCTTACACCCACCTGTGTATTATGGTTCAAGTTTGAGGCAAAATTTTAACTTGTTAACTACTGAAACTCCACATTTGCATTGTATCTAAGAGGACCAATGAGGTGAATCCTTAGCCATTAGTTAGAATAAATACTAAAAACTAATAGTTTGTGAGAGTCCATGACATTAATTTAAGTGAAAGATTTACAGGAGAGAAATAGATATACGAACTTTTGAGAAACTTCCTTATACAAGACTATGGGTGAAGAACTGGATCACTCCCAGCTTATTTTATAGTACCTTAAGATTAACCTCATCTAACCAAACCTAACCTAAGCTAACCTAATCCAACCTGACCTAACTTAACCTAACCTAACCTCACCATTAGACTGCATGAGAATAAACTTACCCACAATGTGTAGCCGTAAACAAGCGATCCTTCTTCACACATCAAGTTCCCAGTGAACCCTCCCCAGTACCCTGTGAGGTACCGTCGGCGGGGGATTCCTGTGAAGGAGAGAGACGATGAGAGAGAGAGAGAGAGAGAGAGAGAGAGAGAGAGAGAGAGAGAGAGAGAGAGAGAGGTAATTGTTTCCGAGGTAATATAACAGACATACATACACACGCACAGTGTGTGTGTGTGTGTGTGTGTGTAAATAAAGATAATAATAATAAACGGTTTATTAATAGATTTTCAGTCGGTGGCTGAAAATATACAAACTTACATTTGATTTAGACATAATGATATGCATTCAATACATTTACAGGGCTGTACAGTACATAAATTGGTAATTGTCTATTATTTTAACAATAGATGGTGTGGTGCTCTTTTTAAATCTATCAGTGAAGGCTCTTATGGGTTGAATTTTGTTGTAATGGCGGACTGCGCGAGGTGAGCGGGGAACTACCTGTGGCAGGTGATGGCGATGACAGAGGATGGTGCAGTAGTCCACTGCCAAACCTTGCTAGTGCTTGTTCGTGGAGGTCACTGAGGGATGGGATTTCCAGGATGGAGAGAGCGTTGGTGTAGCCGGAGTATTCTGCGCCGAGCATGATTCTGCAGGCCCTTTTCTGTATCTTCTCTAGCCGACGTTGTTGGGTGGAGTTAAGAGAAGACGACCAGGCTGGTGATGCATAAGTTAATTTAAGGAGAATAGATGCATTGTAGATAGTCCTCAGCTCTGGGGTGGGTGCCCCAAGTGACCTGAGTCGTCGTAGCATGTAGAGTCAGTACGAGGTTGCCTTGATTGTGTTGTTTTCATGGGTCTTCCAGTCCAGTTCACGGTCTATGGTAACACCCAGGAGTTTGGCAGGATGGGCACCCACTGTGACTGCTGGAGATTGCACTGGAGTGGTGGCGGTATTGATGTGCATGACTACGGTTTTGGTGTGGTTCATGGTGACCTTGTTCTCCGTAGTCCATGCCTGTAACCTGTCCAGGGTGCCTTGTAGCGATGGGTAGTTATGTGAGGTTATATCCACTGTAACCCCCACAGAGCAGTCATCTACGTACTTCCACCTGTGAGGAGTGTCCGATAGAGCGTCGTTCATCAGGATTAGGAAGCACAGTGGTCCCATTTTGGTTCCCTGGGGAATACCGCAGGTGAGGTGTTGGAATGTGGAGACAGAACCCTGGTACCTGACTGTCTGAAGATGCTCACTCAAGATATCAGTGAGCCATGAGGCCAGGTTGGTGGGCAGCCCAAGTGCAATGGCCTTGTTGATAACAGTGCAGTGATCAACAAGGTCAGAAGCATTCCTGAAGTCAACAAGGGCAACGGCCAGTGATGTCTTACGTTTCTGCAGGTTTTTGTGCAGAAAATCCAGAAAGCTCACCAAGCAGTGTGATGTAGAGGAGTTCCTCATATTGCCAAATTGCTGTGGATCAATTGACTGATAAATTCTAGAAAATGTCCACTCAAAAACAAAGTCTTCACAGAGTAGACTGGGTATGGAGGTAATGGCAACTGGCCTGAGGTCGTTAGGGGACTGTGGGGTGATGACCTTAGGGATAGGGGTGAGAAATGCCGTTTTTCCATTCATTAGGGAATTTACTTTGTCTGAGGGATGCATTAATAATAGAACAGAAGGGGGTGGCAAGTTCGACTGCAAACTCCTTGTATATTTTGATTGGGAGATCAATTGGGGTTGTGGAGCGTTTGGATTTAAATTTCAGGAGTTTATTGGCGATTTCAAATGGTTGAACACTGGGAGGGGGGGGAGGGTGAAGGTAAGTAAGCTGGGAGGAGAGTGAGGTCAAGGTTGGGTAGTGTATGACATATGGTAGCAAAGTGGTTATTAATTATCTCAGCTGCCTCCTCACTAGGTAAATGTGAGATGAAAGGAAGTGTGGGAGACTGACGGTTAAGACCACAGAGATCTTTTACCTTAGAGTACCACTGACCGATGCCGACCTCCTTGAGGCCGTGCACTGTCCTGGGATAATAAGATTTCTTGGCTGACTTGATTTCCCTGATGACCTGGTTACGTAGACTTTTCTACAGGCGGTTGTTAGTGTCCTATGCCTTGTTGCACTACTCAATTAGTCTTTTGATACGGGGTGTAATCCACGGGACATCATCGAGGTGGATCCTCAGTGTTTTGGCTGGAAAGAAGTGGTGGTAGGCTTTGGTGATAGTGTGTGTGTGTGTGTGTGTGAGTGTGTGTGTGTGTGTGTACGGATTAACATTGGCTGGTATAAGGCTACGGGAGAAAACCCCAAACGAAAAATCTGCAGTGGAGCCCCACATCAGGCAGACATGCTTATAGAGCTCCAACAAGACCCCGACGCCGATATAAGCAGAAGAGGTGACCACCATGGAAAACCAACGACTACAGCACCGGACGAAGTCAATACATGATGGACAGGCAACTAAGGCAAAAGATAACAAACTGGGCCATTGTCAGTCCATTGCAACTCTACCTCTCTCCAGTCCTTGCAACTACTGGATCAGGAAAAGTGAGAACCAAGATGTGTGGTTGCAGCCGCGCTCTTTCTTTACCACATAAATCAAGTCACCAACAGCCATCGTCCAGCTCACCATACCTCTCATTATCATCAAAACCCACAAACCCCCAAAAGTCCTATGGCAACGGACGAGTGACAACGGGGACAGGCAGAGATGACTGCAGGGAGTCTCTAGTCACAGCCCTGCAAATGGGCGGCAGAGATAAGATGGTCGTTTATTTAATCAGGTCTGCCTGTCCTACTGAGCAGCCTTACTAAAGCACCAACCTGACTGGGAAACTGCGCCCTGCAAGGTCATCCTTATGCAGTTATAAATATAATGATAATCACAGATCCAAACAAAATCAAACTGTACAACCACTTATGGTCGCTGCATGGAATGGCAAAAGAACTGGGAAGGCATAAAATCTGGCTATACCTTCTTCTGGAAGGGTAAGCCTGGTACAGAGAGAAAACCGCATTTATGAAGTTGGTTTTGCCATCCGCCAATGCATCCTACACAGGGTACCTGAAATGCCTGTTGTGATCAACAAGCGCCTCATGACACTCAGGGTCCACTGAATCGCTCACTTCATGCCTTTTTCATCATTGCATTTGCCCAAACACTCGAGGCAGAGATAATATCAAGGAGGCCTTTTACACCGACCTTGACAGAGGACTAACCTCTATCCACAGAGAAGATCAGGTTGTGCTCCTTGGTGACTTCAATGCCAGAGTTGGCAGAGATGCTGATATTTGGCAGGGAGAAATAGTCTTGTCAAGTGTAATACCAAAGGCCTACTCCTCCTCAGCAAGTGTGCTGAACACAACCTCACTTTCACCAATACCTTGTTTAGACAGGCCGACGAGTTCAAAGGTTCCTGGCAACACCCGGAATCCAAACACTGGCATGTCATTGACTACATCATTGTCAGAGATTTCCTCATCACCCGAGCCATGCGTGACTCAGACCATTGCAACACTGATCGATTCATCGGCTCAACAGAGCCAAGCTCTCACTTCACGTCGCCCCAAAACGGCGAAGGCAACAAGCCTCCAGAAGCGGTTTTAACCCGAAGCGTCTGGAGGATTCAGTGGTAGCACGTGCTTTCATAGAGCAGCTCGAAAATGGGTTGATGAGCGACCCGACAACAAATAACCCAAATCCCAGTGCCGAATGGGATATTCTCGACACTGCCATGACAAAAACGTACAGGGAGATCCTCGGCCAGATCGGAAGAAAACACCAGGACTGGTTTCATGAAAATGACCCAGAAATCAATGTATATGTCGTTGATAAATGTGTTGCTTTAACTGACTGGCAGAACAACTCTCAGTCTCGTACCAAAACTGATACCTTCAGCAAGAAGAAACTGGCTGCCCAGCACGAACTTCGTAATCTAAAGAATGACTGGTGAAACCCAAAATATTACGGATCAACAGAAGATGTGCAAATTTTTCAATTCCACCAAAATATTTTATGGCCCAAACACCCATGGCGCGGCACACATCTTCCAGAGGCGGAAAACTTTCTCTCAGAACCTTAATGTGGCTTTAGACCATCACATGGCACCAATGACATGATCTTTTCTGCCCGCCAATTCCAGGAAAGGTGCAAAGAACAGCGTCGTGACCTCTACATAGCCTTCAACGACCTAACCAAGGGCTTCTCTTCTCTTTTCCATTTCCTTGGCTGCCTTTCAACATAAGACGACTCCAGGCAGAAACAAAGGTGTCGACCGCTTCCATTACTGAACTTCAGTATGCACACGACCTCACCCTTGTCGCTGACACTTAAAGCGACCTACAGGAGATCCTGAACACCTATGCACATGTGTATGTACACTTCGGCCTTAAGGTGAATGTACATAAGACTCAGATTCTCGTTCAGCCTGTCCCTGGTTTAACCACACCTCCCCCAATTATCCAGCTTAATGGTACTACCGTCTCTAATGTTACCCATTTTCGGCATCATGGCTCCCACCTGTCCACCACTACTGACATCGATGAAGAGATTCAACATTGGATCAGATGTGCATCTCACGCCTTTGGCAGACACCGAAACCATGTTGTCAGCTGTAGGGAGCTGAAATTATCTACAAAGCTGCAAGTATATCGAGCAGTGGTCCTGCTCACCTTGATGTATGGCGGTGAGACGTGGGGTCACATACAGGAAGCACCTCACGGCACTTTAAAACTTTCACCAACGAGTTATCTGGGAAGACAAGAGAACAAATGCCAGTATTCTTGCTGACACAAACTGGAGGAGCATCGAGGCTACCATTATCCATGAACAACTACGTTGGACTGGCCATGTGACCCGCATGGACGATAGTAGACTGCCAAAGCAGTTACTTTACAGTCACCTGACGAATAGTAAACGTAACGCTGGCGTCAATTGAAAAGGTATAAGGATAGTCTTAATACAAACCTGAAAAAGTGCCAAAACGACCCCCTCACCTAGGAGACAATTGCGCCACATCGTAATGTTTGGAGGAGCACCACACGAGGAAGTGTCAATGCTTTCGAGTTAGCCCGACTTTAAACCGAGGAAGACAAGCGCCAACGCCGGAAAGACGCTGTCACCGCCCCTCCCACAGTAGCTGGAGCCCTCCACATGTGCAACGAATGTAGACGACGCTGCGGGTCCCGTATCGGCCTCTTTAGTCACCTCAAAACTCACCAACCTCGGTGACATCCCTAATAAGTCATATCATTTTATCATAGCTGGACGATCCTTATACTCGATTCCGAGTGACAGCAAAGTAGTAGTAGTGTACTGTGTATGTGCGTGTGTCACGCACACGCACATACTGTAAGTGGTGGAAAACCTTTATCGGAAAGATTTATTCTCAAATATTCAAGATGATCTTCCCTGACAGAGAGACGGTGAAATTATTCCTATTTCGACACAGTGTCGATTTACAGAGAAAGAGTCACATTATTTATATCTCAACATATAGACAACTGGTAGAGAGAGAGAGAGAGAGACTCACCATCCCGGGACAGGTACAGATCACAGTTGGTATCAGATGAGAGAGTCACGTCATCAATGTACTTCAGGAGATCACAGTTGTTGCTGGTTCCTGTCCTTCGCCAATGGTACGCCTGGCAGCTCGTGTTGGCCAGGCACCTCGACGCACACTCAATTAGTCGATCTGAACAAAAAACAAAAACTGATTGAGTTCGCTGTTTACTCCTAACTTGGCTAAAACAATGAATAAATGATTTTGTTAAAATTTCACTCTTAACGTGGCTTCAGTAGTGAACAAGAACAATGACTGAGTTCACTGTTCACCCTAACCGTGACTTGAACAGTGAACAATAAATGTAATAATAAAAAAATAATAATTATAATAATAATAATAATAATATTAAAAATAATAACAATAATAATAATAATAATAATAATAATAATAATAAAATGATTATAATAATAATAATAATATAAATAATAATAATAATAATAATAATAATAAAAATATTAATAATAATAATAATAAAAATATTATTAATAATAATAATAAAAATATTAATAATAATAATAATGATAATAATAATAATAATAATAATAATAATAACAAAAATAATATTTCGACTCATTAAATTATTATTATTATTATTTTTATTTATATAAGTAAAGTTTGAATTCCTTGATAAAATAATCATATACTGTATATTATTTATAAAATTAATATATATAATACCTGTAAAGTAGTTATAGATAACGAGTCAAATAAAGACAGTCTCACTTGATACTTACTGGAGGTCAAGGAGGCGAGAAGTCCACCCACCATCTTTCGAGAGGAGAACTTCAAGAAATACTGAGAGTTGATGGCGGCGTAGCCAGTTGTTGTGAGGAGGAGTGTGTTGAGAAGTATCCTCAACATGGCTGACGGCAGTGGAGGAGTGGTGATTCTGTGTGGTGGAGGAGTGGTGGTTATGTGTGGTGGAGGAGTGGTGGTTATGTGTGGTGGAGGAGTGGTGGTTATGTGTGGTGAAGGAGTGGTGGTTATGTGCGGTGGAGGAGTGGTGGTTATGTGTGGTGAAGGAGTGGTGGTTACGTGTTGTGGAAGAGTGGTGGTTATGTGTGGTGGAGGAGTGGTGGTTATGTGTGGTGGAGGAGTGGTGGTTATGTGTGGTGAAGGAGTGGTGGTTATGTGTGGTGGAGGGGTGATGGAGGACTGGTAGTTACGTGTAATATTATACAAATTTTCACACTCTTGACCACGCAATTAAAAAGATTTTCTCACTTAAACTCTCGGAATTAGTCGTGAGGTGAGGCAAGGACTGGGAGCTGTGAGACACACGACTGCCTGCAGGGATGGTGAATGCTGTTCTCATGAAGGCTATCGTGTCTATGTGTTAGGAATCACTGTAGTACCACCTGATGAGTAAGCAGTATTGATGGGATACATTCCTTTCACACCTGTCCAGAAATATTTGGCTTTTTGTCTCTTTTAGAGCAAAAATTACCCAGATTTTTTTATCATCTGACGAAAGATTCTTTTGCTATTATAAATCCTCTAAGGTTATCATTTGGCGATTTCACAACGTACACATACCAGCTATCGTGTGTGTGTGTGTGTGTGTGTGTGTGTGTGTGTGTCACCCTGCAATATGGAACACCGACTTCCACAAACACGCTACCACCCTCCCTCCCACCACTGAACTTCTCCCGTGGGGTTAAATTTGAAACAGATTTATACCAGTATGTATAAAACCTTAATCTTTAAACTTAAATGTAAAGAACCAAGATGTTTTGTAAAAAAAAAAAATTACTTGAGTACTGAATAAATTTCGAAAATATTGTATAATGATCTGTGAAAGTGGGTTATGTTAGGTTCGGTTAGGTTAAGTTAGTTTAGGTTAGGTTAATTTAAGTAAGGTTATGTTAGGTTAGGTTAGTGTGTCTAATCTTCAGGTGATCCATATACATTCCATAGATACTAAATCATGACCTTGATCAATAACGTGACAGTGTTGGAGCTGTGGTGTGAGGGAGCCCGCTAGTTAACTCACTCACCTCCACAGGACAAAATTCTCACATTATACACCGGAAGAAAGTCTTCTGAGTGCGTTTGTCTTAGTGAAAAAAAAATACATCACAATAAACTTCACAGAATCGAGTCCTTTACCACTGAAGCTCTACAGATCTCCCTAAGTTCATAAGAGGAATAAAGTCTTAACTTATTTTAACCTCCAAAGGCGAATATCCACCTCTTTATCCCGTCATTTTAGATCATAGTCGAACATTCCCTCTTATGCACTGCTCCTCTCATGGTGGCGTCTAAGTAATGTGTTATTCCACTCTAACATCAAAGTCGAGAGCCCATCTCCATGATGAGGGAAAGTGGCCCTTGAGACTGGATGGACACAAAGCAGTCTGGCCCAGCAGGTCGCCCCCCAACACTGTGTAAACAAAGCTGAGCCACCACGGATATAAGTCGCACATTTGTGATGACGTGACTGTAATGACGAGAGTGTGATGACGTGACTGTAATGACGAGAGTGTGATGACGTGACTGTGATGACGAGAGTGTGATGACGTGACTGTAATGACGAGAGTGTGATGATGTGACTGTAATGACGAGAGTGTGATGACGTGACTGTGATGACGAGAGTGTGATGACGTGACTGTGATGACGAGAGTGTGATGACGTGACTGTAATGACGAGAGTGTGATGACGTGACTGTGATGACGAGAGTGTGATGACGTGACTGTGATGACGAGAGTGTGATGACGTGACTGTGATGACGAGACTGTGATGACGTGACTGTGATGACGAGAGTGTGATGACGTGACTGTGATGACGAGAGTGTGATGACGTGACTGTGATGACGAGAGTGTGATGACGTGACTGTGATGACGAGAGTTTGATGACGTGAGTGTCATGACGTGAGTGTGATGACGTGACTGTGATGACGAGAGTGTGATGACGTGACTGTGATGACGAGAGTGTGATGACGTGACTGTGATGACGAGAGTGTGATGACGTGACTGTGATGACGAGAGTGTGATGACGTGACTGTAATGACGAGAGTGTGATGACGTGACTGTGATGACGAGAGTGTGATGACGTGACTGTGATGACGAGAGTGTGATGACGTGACTGTGATGACGAGAGTGTGATGACGTGACTGTGATGACGAGAGTGTGATGACGTGACTGTGATGACGAGAGTTTGATGACGTGAGTGTCATGACGTGAGTGTGATGATAGTGTGATGACGTTAGTGTGATAGCGTAGTATGATGACTTGTGTGTAATGACGTATGTGTGTTGACTGTGATGACGTGAGTGTGATGATCTTAGTGTGTTGATGTTTGTGCGATGACGTGAGTGCAGTGTGGTGAATGTGGTGATGTAAGTATGATGACGTGAGCATGATGAGTGAACCTAACCTAATTTAACCTAACTTACTCCCTCTTTCCTACTCTTCTTCACATCTCTACTTCCCTTCTCTCCTCTTCCTTTCTTCTCTTTCTTTCCTCTCTTCTCCCTCTTCCCCCCCCCCCTTCCTTCTTCCTCTTCGTCCTCCAACCCCCTCCCCCCTGCTTCCTCTCCCCTTCTTCTCCTTCTCCTCCTCCTCCTTCTCCCTCCCTCTTAATTTTTGCCTCCTCCTGCCTCCTCCCCCCATCCTTCTGCCTACCCCTCGCCTTCACCAATTCCCCCCCCCCCAGACTCCCCCTTCGCCCCTCCTACAATAGATATTTTAGTTTCCCCTAAACAAATTATTCACAAATACCTGGACGCCGGGACCAATATTTTAGCAACACCTGTACGTTACCATTTCATATTTAAGGCAAAAAACTGAAAAATTATATTTGACTTTCTTTATAATTGATGATAGTGAATTGATGTATATTATTGTTCTGAACCTGTTGATGTTTATACAATTATACATGTGAATATTCAAATACATATACAAATGAAACTATATATACACGTAAATTATATACACATTACGTCACAACAACATTCACATTGCATTACACATCAAGCTTCAGTATTATTAAGCTTCAATAACCAGATCTTCCAAGCTTAAGCCCAGAGTGAGATACTGAGGTTAGGTAAGCTTAACACAAATCTACACCATGAGGAAATTCTCTCGGTTTCTCCCTGGATTCGCTCGACGTCTCTTAGATGAAACACAAACACTCCCTTAATGAAGCATACTTGGTCTGAAGGTTCACATACATACATACATACATACATACATACATACATACATACATACATACATACATACATACATACATACATTCATACATACATGCATACATACATACATACATACATACAGACATACATACAGACATACATACATTCATACATACATACATGCATACATACATACATACATACATACAGACATACATACATACATACATACATACATACATACATACATACTGTACATACATACATACATACATACATACATACATACATACAGACATACATACATACATACATACATACATACATACATACATACATACATACACACATACATACATACATACATACATACATACATACATACATACATACATTGTTACGACCTTGTGGTATTTTTTCTATTATTTCTTATAACCTGCTTCCATGTTGTTCCATATTATTCCTGTAATGATGTGTTATATTTATTATTATATAATCTAGTCACCTTACCTGTGCTGTTAAGGTTTTAACTGTTATTATTTGTTCAAGCCCATCTTATTTCTTCATTTAGTATTGTAACAAGCATTCTTTGTTTCTCTAACGACCATCTGCATCGTTAAACGACCCATGTTTCACCTGAGGGTCACATTGGCGGGAGCAGACCCTATATACTGTATAGTACTCCACGAGCAGACTGAGTTCAGTCCAGTCCTCTTATCATTCAGTTCACGTTCTTTTGAGTGACACCCGTCACCTGTTACTTATACTTCATTTTATTTCTGTGTTGTTCCTGTCGCCACCAATGTGGTATATCTATGTGAGTACCTATTTATGTCTCTTACATGTCCATCAGTGCTTGCTTAGTTACATATAAGTAATTCAGTGTTGTTTCACTATAGTATATTTCAGTGTTGGTCTTTATATGTTTATACAGTGTTAAGGTAATCCAATGCTTTATTTTCATTCTTTTGATGTTTCGATGTTTTAGTATCATTTGTGTCTTAAAGGTTTCGATGGTGAATCAATTTGTTGTGACAGCCTACGAGGCTCTTTATTGTGTTAATATTTAATTTAATTAAATTCTTAAAGGTTTACTTTATTTATTTTTATTCTCTTTTGATTTACTTCACTTTTTTTGTTTGGTTACTCCGAGAACCTGGATATTGAAGTGAATTAAGAGACGGCGTAACAACATACATACATACATACATACATATAGACATACATACATACATACATACATGCATACATACATACAGACATACATACATATATACATACATACATACATACATACATACATACATACATACATACATACATATATATATACATACATACATACATACATACATACATACATATATACATAAATACATACAAGGAAGGCCACCTGGGATGTGACCGAGAAAACCAGATAATCTGTCTATTTACATCTAATTAGTGAACCCAGCTGAATGGTATGTATGTATGTATGTATGTATGTATGTATGTATGTATGTATGTATGTATGTATGTATGCATGTATGTATGTATGTATGGAGTGTCCCTCTTGTGGCGACTATAAAATACATACTAAGCGTAACCTTCTGATAGAGAGAGAGAGAGAGAGAGAGAGTAACACACAATTAATGAATACAAAATGGAACAAAATAGATGTGAGTTCCATTCGCCCATTAGTTATAGTGTGAGTCTTACCTTCTGCATACTAAGCCATCAGTTCCTCAAGGTTGATATCGTGGCGAAAAGTACTCGACATTCCACAACATTTTAGATTTGTTTGAATTTTTTTAGAATTTTACACCAATTTTAGGAATTTCTAGGCATTTAACAGAATATTTTATGTTTTTTCAGGGATTTTATACAATATTTTTCATTTTTTAAGGATTTTGTACAATATTTTAAATATTTTAAGGATTTTACATAATATTTTAGGGTTTTCAAGGTTTTCATACAACTTTTTAGGTTAGGTTAGGTTAGGTTAGGATTTTAATGGATTAAAGGATTTAACATGTAGTATTCAGCAGCAAGTTTGGACCCTAGACGAGTTATGGCGCGTCAGGGCGTGTGTTTTATCTCATCCTGCAGGAGGCGTGGGGCGCTTTATGGTGTGTGTGTGTGTGTGTGTGTATCATTTTAAAATTTGCTGTATTAAGATGGCGTGTGGTGGCCGAGTGGAAACAACACTCACCTCATTTCCTAAGTGTCGCTGGTTCACTTCCCCAATGTACCCGACTACTGTAACACACAGACCAATTTGTCAACAAACTGGGCTATTGGCAGTCCATTGCAACTCTCCCTCTCTCCAGTCGTTGCAACACTTGCACCACTGGATCAGGAAAATGGAGAGCCAAGAAGTGTAGTAGCAGCCCGGGCTCCTGCCTCACCACATATATCAACTTACGTGCAGCCATCATACCTCTCATCATCAAAACCCCTTTACCCCCAAAAGTCTTATGGCGATGGACGAGTGGCGACCGGGTCAGGCAGAGATGACTTCGGGAGTCTCTAGTCACAACTCTGCACAGGGCGGCACAGACAAGATGGTCGTTTATGCACTGGGCTCTAGGCAGCAGTGCAACCCTGCCTTGTCTGTGCGACTGAGCAGCCCTTTAAAGGAGCCACTTTGCTCACCCCACACGGGGAAGGGGCTAGAAAAGGTGTCCTAAACATAGCCTGCCTAAAAAAAAAAAAAAAAAAAAACCCGACTGGGCAACCACACCCAGTAAGGTTATCCTAATGTTGTCGAAAACACAACCAAAATCACAGATCCAAACCAGAACAAACTATACAACCTCTTATGGTCGCTGCATGGAATGTCAGAACCCGTCTGGACACTGGCACAAATGAGCGTCCTGAAACAAAAACTGCCCTTGTGGTTCTCACCTGTCCATCACGTCGGACATCAAGGAAGAGATTCAGCATCAGATCAAATGTGCATCTCAAGCCTTTGGCAGACTCCGAAACCGTGTCTTCAGCTGTAGGGACCTGAAATTATGTACAAAGTTACGTGTATACCGAGCAGGGGTCCTCTAAACCCTGTTATATGGCAGCGAGACATGGTTCACATACAGGAGGCACCTCAAGGCACTTGAAAACTTTCACCAACGTACTGTAGTCTTCGTTCCATCCTCCGAGTTCGCTGGGAAGACAAGAGAAAAATTCCTAGTATTCTCAATTACACCAATTGTACAGTAGCAGCATCGAGGCTACCATTATCCATGAACAACTACGTTGGACGGCCATGTTGCTCGCATGGACGACAGTAGACTGCCAAAGCAGCTACTTTACAGGCACCTAACGAATAGTAAATGTAACGCCGGCGTGCAACTGAAAAGACATAAGGATAGTCTTAAGACAAACCTGAAAAGTGCCAAATCGACCCCCTCACCTGGGAGACGATTACTCCACATCTTAACGCTTGGAGGAGCACCACACGAGAAGGTGTCAATATTTTCGAGTTAGCCTGACTGCAAACCGAGGCAGACAAGCGCCAACGCCGGAAAGACGCTGCCGCCGCCCCTCCCTCACTCGATGTAGCCGTCTACATGTGCAACATCTGTGAACAACTCTGCCGGTCCCATATCGGCCTCTTTAGTCACCTCAAAACTCACCAATGAGGGTGACACATTCCTAATAACTCATATCATTATATCATAGCTGGAGGAACGTCATGCTCGATTTCGAGTGACAGCAAAGTAGTAGTATGTATGTATGTATGTATGTATGTATGTATGTATGTATGGATCACCTAAATATTTCTCAAACTATACCAATAATTTACACTATAATAACATTTAAAATTTAGTACTCTGTAACACAGCCGTACAATATAGCCGACTGGAGTCAACTTTTGTCATAAATAATGTATATATGATGGTTATAACATATATCTAAATACATGTATCTAGGTATCCGTGTGCACATGTAATACTGGCGGTAAACATGTGTATAAATACATAATAATATACCTGTATATATTAATTTACAGGTGTGTTATATTGGTCAACTTTGGTAATATGGTTTGGGTGAGTTTAAACACCTATTGTTGTGAGAGATGATGATAGGTAATCTCTATCTCTCATGATGGTGGAGAGATAGGTTAGGTTAGGTTAGGTTAGGTTAGGTTATGTTCTCTGTCTCTCAGGGATTAACCAGAGAAGAACTTTAACTGATTACACAATTCCCTCCTATCAATAAAGTAATTAATGGCGTTTATATGTTTGTTGTTGTTATTGTTCTTGTTGATTATATTGTTGTTATCATTTTGTTATTGTTGTTTTTGTTACGGCTACTGCTTATAATAATTTCGTTGTTGTTGTTATTGTAAACACGTTGAGACTTGTTACATCAGCTGTTAGTTTAGTGTTGCCAACTGTGGTGTCTTGAATATATCCCGTTTACCTGTTGATGGGTACAGGTGCAAAGTCTCACAGACGGACGGATCAAGAACCACGGACAGACCAACAACCACGGACAGACCAACAACCACGGACGGACCAACAAACACGGACAGACCAACAACCACGGACGGACCAACAAACACGGACAGACCAACAACCACGGACAGACCAACCACGGACAGACCAACCACGGACGGACCAACAACCACGGACGGACGGTTAATTAAAAACCAACACGGGTGAGAGGTTCGGCAAACACTCGGTATAATGTGTCGTTTATTCTGCCACAAATTTTTCTACTGTTACTCACCCAATCCTGTACTGACCCAATCTGTTTACCTGAGTAGCCAATCATCGGGATTACCTGGATTAGAGAGAGAGAGAGAGAGAGAGAGAGAGAGAGAGAGAGACGTGCACAAATACAAGAATGTTTCCCGGATTTCAGTTTCCGTTGTAATAACAGAGAAATGAAATTCTGAAACCCGGCATGTGTGTGTGTTGTGTGTATGTGTGTGTGTGTGTGTGTGTGTGTGGCGATGATGATGATAGTGACAGGAGATCAATAAAAATCTAAATAGTATTTTTTGTTTCTTATATAAACCTAAACCAGTGCCTTACTTACATCCTCACGAATAGTTGCATGGCATCAGTATCCGCATGACTAAGATGTCGTTAGGGAAATCCATTTATATAATTTTGATACTTCCATGCAAATGTATTTTCTCCTTAAGTGTCTAGGTACCGAGTGTGTCTCCCCTGAACAGCTGGACGAGAGAGAGAGAGAGAGAGAGAGAGAGAGAGAGAGAGAGAGAGAGTTACCCTTGCTATCATTTGCATACAACACAGTGTAGGTGAGGATATAGTGATTTATGCAACGTGTTGAAGAAGGGGAGAGAGACGAGGCTCAGGGCACGGCTTACTGCCTTCTTCTCGGCCAAATTATTATTGTGTTCTAATATCTTTATTGTCTATAATAGCCTATAATATGTGCTAAAGGGAATGATAGATATATAGATACATAGATTTATATTTGGTACGTGAATTTGAGTTTGTGTGTGTGTGTGTGTGTGTGTGTGTGTGTGTGTGTGTGTGTGTGTAATAATGATAATAATAATAATAATAATAATAATAATAATAATAATAATAATAATAATAATAATAATAAACGGGTTATTAATAGAGTTGCAGCCGGTGGTTGAAAATATACAAACTTACATGTGATTTAGACATAATGATATAATATGCGTTCAATACATTTACAGGGCTGTACAGTACATAAATCAGGAGTTGTTTATTATTTTAACAATAGATGGGATGGTGCTGTTCTTATATCTATCGGTGCGGGCTCTTATGGGCTGAATTTTGTTGTATTGGCGGACTGGGCGAGGTGAGCGTGGGACTGCCTGTGGCAGGAGGTGGCGATGACGAGGATGGTGCAGTAGTCCACTGCCAAGCCTTCCTAGTGCTTGGTGGTGGAGGTCACTGAGGGATGGCATGTCCAGGGTGGAGAGAGCGTTGTTGTAGCCGGAGTAGTCTGTGTCGAGCATGATTCTGCAGGCCCTTTTCTGTACCTTCTCTAGCTGACGTTGTTGGGTGGAGTTGAAAGAAGACGACCAGGCTGGTGACGCATACGTTAGTTTGGGAGAATAAGGGCGTTGCAGATGGTCCTCAGCTCAGGCATGGGTGTCCCAAGTGACCGGAGTCGTCGTAGCATGTAGAGTCGGTACGAGGCTGCCTCGATTGTGTTGTTTTCATGGGCCTTCCAATCCAGTTTGTGGTCTATGGTAACACCCAGGAGCTTGGCAGACTGCACTAACTGGAGAGGATGGGCACCCACTGTGACTGCTGGAGTTTACGTTTAAGGTGTGTGTGTGTGTGTGTGTGTGTGTGTGTGTGTGTGTGTGTGTGTGACATTATCTCAACTGTGATGTTGTTTGAGATAAATATTAAGAGTTAAGCTGGAGTATTGTGGTAAAAGCTGATAAAGGTGTCGTGTTGACTGAAAATTGCCATTAGTTCTTCCCCGATTTCTGTCTCAAGTGAAAATTTTTAAAGTATAATAAATAAACTTATTAAATATAAAATTGTTAACTGTGGTGGTTATATTGATATTAATATGGAGACTTAAGAGAAAAACTGAATTTATATACAACAATAGCTCACGGCAACAGTTCTCAACATAGTTCAGAAATTAATCTGTGTTTCTGGTATTTTTCACCAACAGTTTTCATTAACATAGTGTTCATTAACCTGTGAGAAAGTTAAGAAATGTTAAATTGTGAATTGTGGAGATTATTAGCGTGATAATAAAGAGAGATGACCTCATGAAGTGAGTGACAGGACATGACACAGTTGACAGTGTTGTGTTCATATTGTCATTAATTCCTCGTTATTGTTCAGTTTCTCTCGTAAACAATACGTCATTGATTTGACGTTTACATCCCTGATGGAAAATACTGGACTATGATCGTTATGACTGTGTTTATAACGAACATTTACGTACAGTCCACATCACTTATAACCGACAACTTCACTGGCGCATCCCTCCCTCAACCCGCCTCCAGAAACACACAAACCAAACAATCGGTGGTCAGCCAAGGTGTAAGGTCAACCCTTACTCCTGAGCACGTTAGCATGGATAAATAAATGCTAAAAAAATGCATGTTCTTTTTGTTTTACAATCCTATCCATGTATTTGTTTTAGTTACGAACATGATAAAATATATAACATGATGTTGGAGCTTCGAGACAGGCCACTGCCCATTTATGCCGGATATTCCACCAATGAACGTTGACCAGAGAGGGTGACAGACTCCCACCGTGCCTCGAGGCTCGCCCTCACTCGACAGTATGCCGATAAGGAGGAGGAATTTGGGCAAAGGAATTGTTTACCGACGAAAAATATTTTCGTCCACCAACCATGGCCGTGTCCATGTGTGGAACCGAAACAGCACAAGGTAGCAAACACATAAAGTTATGTTTGTAACCTGTAACTTGGTTAATTTTAGTATACTGTATGTCAAATGACTTTATGACATCCCTCTCATATCTTGCAGTAAATAGCAAATCATAATTTAACATGAAAGTGAAGAATATAACAAAATGGAAAGGTCTACACTATATTACAGAGATATGATCGGCGCAGTGAGTGTGGGTGTTTAGGGGTGGATGACTCTACGGTGCCGATGGAGTCACAGAGATTCAGGGACAATACCCAAACTTGTGTTGACATCCTTAAGGATTTTTTTTCCTTCCCTCCCTCCGCAAGGGGAATTTTTCCTTCCTTCCCGGCCCCATAATATTTGCTACTACTGACAATCACAAGATAAA
This sequence comes from Homarus gammarus, assembly GCA_958450375.1. Lineage (NCBI taxonomy): Eukaryota > Metazoa > Arthropoda > Malacostraca > Decapoda > Nephropidae > Homarus > Homarus gammarus. The sequence goes on along the minus strand of CAUDMG010002752.1, from coordinate 449,891 downwards.
CCTAACCTAACCTAAACTTTCGTGAATTACGTTTAAGGTGATTGACCGATGTGTAGAGTCTGTTGGCAGCTCTGGTTTAGTCGTGGTCTGAGTTGTTCGTCCTGAGACAACACACACGTCTTCGAAACCGTTGATTCTGGGAATAAGAAAATAATTTGAATTATGTTTATTGTTATTTGTTGTGTTTAATACAGATTTATCTTATTTCCGCTTGTTTCCCGTTTGTTTATTTTAATAAGCAAAAAAGGCTGGATAAACAACATAAACAATTCTGGATACTTTTTGACACCAGTTGATTGACAACACTTTGAGACATCCATGAGGTATATGTTTCGAGGGTTCAGGAACAGCTTTTCGATACATTAGACTCAATCATCCCGAAACGAACCAATATACAAACTAAAATATCGGTATATAATCTTATGTAATACATTGCCTTACACATTATAATTAGAACAGGAAAAGACAAAGAACTTTAAAAATACAAATGTGGAGAAACGATTGAGTAAAACACGACCAAACTCAGCCCGTTATAGCACTGGGACGAGGTTTGGCCGGTTCGCTCAAGTCTTGGATTCTCCTCGTTTCGCGGATTCGGATTTATGAGACTGTCAACAGAGGCCTCTGACAAGATAAGACATACCCAGTGTTGTCTCTACCTTAGTGCCGGTAAGGAAGCACACGTAGGCTTACAGACAAACAAATAGCCAGTGAGGTGAAGTGTTTGCAAGTGTTACAAGTGGTCTTAAGTTTCAGAAAGTGATTTTAAGTGCTGCAGAGTTTCATAAGTGCAGTGAAGTGATCACACGTATCATAACATGCTTTGTAGGTAACGTAAAGTGTTTATAAGTGATGTGAAGTGTTGGTAAGATATATAAGTGTCACAAAGTACTGCAAGTGTGGGCGCCGAAAACACGTCATAAGACACTTTAGACTCTAAAGTGTCGTAGTGTGGCACAGGGTGTTACAGTGCCGTAAAGGGTCTCGTTATGTCACAATGATTCATGTAATATGCAAAAGTTGTATAAAGTTCTATTAGGTCTGATAAAGTACCATTAAGTCAAGTAAGTGTTGTATAGTGTTGCAAGATGTGGTGAACAGTTAAAAAGTGCTATGAAGTGTCAGGGGTGTCATGAAGTGTCCTAAGGTGTCCTAAAGTTTTAGTGTCTTAAAATGCCCTAAAAAGCCATATATTTTCATAGTGTCATAAAGTGGCATAAAATAACGAAGTCTCGAATAGTTATAAAGTGTCAAAGCATCATACAATAGTGTCATGCAGTGTCGTAAAGTGTCATACAATGCCGTAAAGTGTTGCTAAGTGCCTTGAACTGTCGCACGGTGTAAAGTGTGTCATGAATTTGAACAAGGTGTCTCCAGGTGCCGTGAGGTGTCATAAAAGTTCCAAGACGGTGCCAGTAGGTGACCCTGTACGGCGCCAGAGCCTCTGCGACCACCAGCACAAGGTAACTAATAATAATATATCTACTGTTGTGTTGACTTATTGAACTACTTCTCTTAATCATCCATTTGGCATAAATTAATGTGTGAATAATCATATAGGTGCGCGCGCGAGTGTGTGTGTGTAGGGGGGGGGGGGTTGATGGCAGGATATTTCAACTGGATTTTTTCTTTTCTTTTTCCAGGTAAGTGGGTTAAGACACCTCTTCGAGGGACATCAACACACCATATGTCAGCTACTGCCAAGTCATCATTTTCGTTGATGATCGTTTTATTCATCAGTTAAGTTTGGAGTCCTTTGCATCCCACAACAGTTTTAAAGGAACGTTACGCCTTCTCCCTCCATCTTTGAGGACGTCGATGTCCCTCCCTTATCAATGAGTCAACGTGATGCCCCCCACTCTTTCACGCGGACGTCGGACCCACTCTTTATCCTTACACCGTTTTTGAGGTAGCCTGTGGTCCCGTCGCTGTCTATATGAGAGTCTCCCCCCCCCCCCCCTTCCCTCCCGCCGTCTATGAGGGTATCGGAGTTCTCCCCCCTCCCACTTCCTTCCCGTCAGAGCCTCACCTCTGCCATTCAAGTGGGTACAGTGATCACACTCATCACTTGTTTTAGAGGCATCCGTATCTCTCCTGGAAAGTTCTTGGAGGCGTTACATCCTCTATCAGCTGTTGATTCGAAAAACAAGTCCTAGCCCTAATTGGTATAACAACCTAACCTCCTAACCTAACCTAACCCAACCTAACCTAACCTAACCTAACCTCCTAACCATTGGAATTAGAGCTTAGTAATAATAGGTTCCAATTCCAGTAAATACTAATTCTAATGGATCCTAATTTTAATATGCTCCAACCTTAATAATTAGGACCGTAATGCTCAGGACCTTAATGCCTCAGAGGCGATTATGATGAAGGTATTTTGGGGCCGCGTCACAGCTCAACAACAGAGAACAATGTCCTCAGTGAGTTGGGTCTCTCCCGTTTTAGATGTGTGGGAGCGTCCTCACACTTATGCCTCAGGGACGTCCTCACACTTATGCCTCAGGGACGTCCTCACACTCATGCCTCAGGGACGTCCTCACACTCATGCCTCAGGGACGTCCTCACACTTATGCCACAGGGACGTCCTCACACTCAAGCCTCATGGACTTCCTCACACTCATGCCTTATGAACGTCCTCACACTCATGCCTCATGGACTTCCTCACACTCGTGCCTCATGGACGTCCTCACACCCATGCCTCAGGGACATCCTCACACTCATGCCTCAGGGACGTCCTCACACTCATGCCTCAGGGACGTCCTCACACTAATGCCTCAGGGACGTCCTCATACTCGTGCCTCAGGGACATCCTCACACTCATGCCTCAGGGACGTCCTCACACTCATGCCTCAGGGACTTCCTCACACTCATGCTTCAGGGACGTCCTCACATTCATGCCTCGGGACGTCCTCACACTCATGCCTCAGGGACGTCCCCACACTCATGCCTCATGGACGTCCTCACACTCATGCCTCATGGACGTCCTCACACTCATGCCTCATGGACGTCCTCACACTCATGCCTCATGGACGTCCTCACACTCATGCCTCAGGGACGTCCTCACACTCATGCCTCAGGGACGTCCTCACACTCATGCCTCAGGGACGTCCTCACACTCATGCCTCATGGACGTCCTCACACTCATGCCTCAGGGACGTCCTCACACTCATGCCTCAGGGACGTCCTCACACTCATGCCTCAGGGACGTCCTCACACTCATGCCTCAGGGACGTCCTCACACTCATGCCTCTGGGACGTCCTCACACTCATGCCTCAGGGACGTCCCCACACTCATGCCTCATGGACGTCCTCACACTCATGCCTCAGGGACGTCCTCACACTCATGCCTCAGGGACGTACTCACACTCATGCCTCAGGGACGTCCTCACACTCATGCCTCAGGGACGTCCTCACACTCATGCCTCAGGGACGTCCTCACACTCATGCCTCAGAGACGTCCTCACACTCATGCCTCAGGGACGTCCTCACACTCATGCCTCATGGGCGTCCTCACACTCATGCCTCATGGACGTCCTCACACTCATGCCTCATGGACGTCCTCACACTCATGCCTCATGGACGTCCTCACACTCATGCCTCAGGGACGTCCTCACACTCATGCCTCAGAGACGTCCTCACACTCATGCCTCAGGGACGTCCTCACACTCATGCCTCAGGGACATCCTCACACTCATGCCTCAGGGACGTCCTCACACTCATGCCTCAGGGACGTCCTCACACTCATGCCTCATGGACCTGGACATCCTCACACTCATGCCTCATGGACCTGGACATCCTCATACTCATGCCTCATGGACCTGGACATCCTCACACTCATGCCTCAGGGACGTCCCCACACTCATGTATAATAAGACAAAACTCACAAGAAAAGGATATTATATATCAGTAGAAAATTTATAGTAAGAGGAATGTAGAGAGAGGAAGTTTGGTAGCGTGGCCGGTTAGTTATTTACACCTATTTATCTTATACGTTCTTAAGGGACAACTTCTCAAACACCACTTCGATACAACTATTTATTAATTCACTCAATGACATGGACACATTAATATCAATATTATATCGGAGTTACTAGCACATTATACATAAGAACATAAGAATATAAGAAAGTGGGATACTGCAGGAGGCCGACTGGCCCATACAGGGCAGATCCCTTTCACATCCATCCCAGCACTTCCATGTGCCTATCCAACTTCGTCTTGAAGCTCCCTAGCGTCCCCGATCCTACTATAGCACTCGGTAGCCTATTCCACATATCCACAACTCTATTATCAAACCAGTGCTTGCCTATATCCTTTCTGAATCGGAATTTATCTAATTTAAAGCCATTTGTTCTAGTTATTTCGTTATTACTGAGCTTCAGAACATCTTCCATTTTACCCTTGTTAATCCCACTCACCCACTTGTACACCTCTATCATATCTCCCCTAACTCTACGCCTCTCTAATGAATGTAAGCCTAAGCTTTTCAGTCTTTCTTCATATGTAAGGTTTCTAATATTATGGATAATTTTTGTCATTCTTCTTTGTACTCTCTCCAAAGAATCTATGTCCATTCTATAATAAGGACACCAGAACTGAACCGCATAATCCATGTGTGGCCTCACTAATGCTAGGTAAAGTTTCAAGATAACGTCAGCAGTTCTGTTACTCACAGACCTAGATATGTTTACGTTACTTGAACTGACTCTCGGACACAAACATGAAATGAATACACTTCCCACAGTAGGTAACTCACCCTAGGGATCGTTCTGACAAAGACTCACTTGCAACCTGACGGAGGCCCAGTGGGTGGTACTGGACTGTCTCGTATGGGAGACTCTGCTTAGCTGGTGACGCCGGGGTCTGGTCGGGAAGTCTCCCTCCCGACCTCGGGGGAGGACGAGCGTGACTGTGCGAGTGAACAGAATGACGACCTGAACGGGAGAGAGATGACAGTAACCAGAATGAGAACCAGAATGACATGAGGCCGTGGATGGGACTGCAGGGCCTTTATATGGGGGAGAAACAGCCGGCGTTTGACCTCCGCCAATTAACACTAAACTAGTCAGATCTGGACAGCTGTGTTTGCCCAGGTGCGTGGTCATGCCCCGGTGTGTCTTAGTTTAGTGTGGTTGTAGATTAAGTCACCTACTAACTCAAGTAATTAGCGGACGAAGTCAGGTCCCTTGGGTCCTGACCCAGGGTGTGTCAACCTGGTATGTTGGGGTACCACGAGGCCTGTAGCACTCACTGTTATATGTGTTGTAATTCTCTGGGCTGTAAGCTGTGGACTTATAAACAATCATTACACATGCCTCAGGGACGTCCTCACACTCATGCCTCAGGGACATCCTTACACTCATGCCTCAGGGACGTCCTCACACTCATGCCTCAAGGACGTCCTCACACTCATGCCTCAAGGAACGTCCTCACACTCATGCCTCAGGGACGTCCTCACACTCATGCCTCAGGGACGTCCTCACACTCATGCCTCAGGGACGTCCTCACACTCATACCTCAGGGACGTCCTCACACTCATGGCTCAGGGACGTCCTCACACCTCGGAAGCATCAAAGTATTTTTCTAAGTTTTATGAAGATAGAAAGTTATTCGTTTTACAATATCTAATATATGTGAACATCCCGGTTAATTGGGGGATCAACCGACGGGTTCATGGCTTCAGGTCCAGGTGTGACCCTAAGTAAAGGTGTGACCCTAAGTAAAGGTGTGACCCCAGGTTAAAATCCATGTGTGGTCACAAGTCTAGGTGTGGTCATAGGTCCTGGTATGGTCCCAGTTCCAGGTGTGGTCACAGGTACAGATATGGCCCCAGGTCCAGGTCCTGGTGTGGTCCCAGTTCCAGGTGTGGTCACAGGTACAGATATGGCCCCAGGTCCAGGTCCTGGTGTGGTCCCAGTTCCAGGTGTGGTCACAGGTACAGATATGGCCCCAGGTCCAGGTATGTTCCCAGGTCCAGGTGTGGTCACAGGTCCAGGTGTAGCCCCGGGTTCCAGGTGTGGTCACAGGTACAGATATGGCCCCAGGTCCAGGTATGTTCACAGGTCCAGGTGTGGTCACAGGTCCAGGTGTAGCTCCAGGTTAAGGTGTGGCCCCAGAGAAGGCCAGAAAGAAGGGTGTTGTGGTGCGTGAGACAGAGACTTGCTGTAGTTCACCTCCGAAACAAATAATATATCATCGGTCAGTGAGACAACAGTAACATCACTACTATCTACTTATTTACTACTAACATCACTACTATCTACTTATTTACTACTAACATCACTACTATCTACTTATTTACTACTAACATCACTACTATCTACTTATTTACTACTACTACACCACAGTGAACACGTTACTTTGTTCGTACTCTACTACTAAAAAAAATTAATGGCAGCAGGGCCGACAGGTAAAGTGAGGGATGTATATTTGTCAGCCAAGTAAGTAAATAATTGTGTGGTGTGCTGCTCGCCTGGGAGACAGTTGCCACACACCACCACCTACTGTGTTCACTTGTTTTTATACAGATTTCGTAAGGCCACCTGCTGTGTCTTGCATGTTTCCGCTCCCTCCCCCCCTCTTCCACCCTCTGTGTGTGAGGAATACAGTGTCCCTCGTGAATACTTATCAGTATACTGTAGACGGGTTTTATTAACATCAAAATATACTGGTATACACCGTCACATAATACATAAACACACAGAATGCACTGACGTCATAGAATGCACTGACGTCATAGAATGCACTGACGTCATAGAATGCACTGACGTCATAGAATGTACTGACGTCATAAAATTCAATGACGTCACAGAATGCACCGTTGACCTGTAGAAACATTCTCACCGTCAACAGAATGTTATCTTACCTTTAGTAGTATCATATTACCGTTAACATCATCATCTTACCGTTAACAACATCATCTTACCGTTAACAATTCCGAACAGAAACCATCATAATTTACAAATAATTTCAATGGCTCTTAAGCACTTCCGAGTTTACTAATTAAGCAAAAATATAATGTTTACTTCAGCACGTCCCGTCCTAGTTGAATGTTGTCATCTCTCTCTCTCTCTCTCTCTCCCCTTCACTAGCCTCGCAGGGGGGGGGGGGGGGGGACCTAGTTAAAGTAACCTGGTCGGGGCATAGGTCGTCTCCCCATGGGCACAGGTCGTCTCCCCAGGTGTGTAGGTCGTCTCCCCAGGGGCGAAGGTACACCCCAGGAGGTCGGTGTCAATAAAGTGGAAAGGGAACATTCCTCCTCCTCCTCCGTCTTCCTGGGGTAAAACAACTGGTCAAAGGCTTCATGATATACAGTGGTAATGAGTGGACCAGTTTTGTTCTCCTACATCATAGCCCAGCAAGAGTGCCACACCACCGCCAGTGCCACACTACCACCAGTACCACACCACTACCACCAGTGCCACACCACCACCGCCAGTGCCACACCACCGCCAGTGCCACATTAACACCATTACTATGCGAGAAGAAGACGCAGAGGAAGACAGACAAATACACAACGGAACTAATTAGAGGAAAAGGAAGACAGAGGAGGAGGGAAAGAAGAGAAACGGTGTTGTAGAAGGAGAGGGAGAGACGGAGAAGGGAAGAGGGGAATCAAAAGAGAGGGGAAGAAAAAGGAGAAAGGCGATGAGAGTAAGAACGACTGGGCTGCATTTGAAAAAAAAATTCATGAGGTGCGGGGTGTCTTAGCTGATTCTTTATGTATTTTGCGTGCTGATTCCAAAAATGCCATTCATTTTGCCCAATCAGGTCAGATTTTTATGCTATGGGAATTAGGAAAAAATCGAAATTCTTAAATATGATGTCAAAATTTTTATGCAAAATATATCATAAGAAATGTAACCACAACACATAGGACCAAAATATGTCAACTACATAGATGCCTTTACAGTTAGACATGCATAAATGGCTGTCGCAGAGAATTTCTTTGGTGGTTGGTGTCTGGGGCGTCCTGTTTCAGACACCAACAGTAGTCGGCGAGCATGTTGATATCCCAGCGACCCTGGTACCGCTCCTCCATTACACGGATATCTTGATGGAAGTTTTCTCCTTGTTCCTCACTCACATCACCACAGTTCTCTGGAAAGTAGTCCAAGTGGGAGCTAAGGAAGTGCATCTTGATGGACATGCGTGCACCAAGAACTTTGTAGCTCAGAAGTAGGTCCTCAACAACTCGTTCATACTCTGGACTTCTGTAGTTGCCAAGAAAATTGGAGACAATAGACTTAAAGGCATGCCAGGCTTTCTTCTCATTTACATCCATGCTGCAATCAAACTTGGGATCTTTGAAAAGCTCTCTGATCTGAGGGCCATCAAAAATTCCTGCATTCAACTTTGCCTCACTGACTTTTGGGAATTTTTCTTTCAGAAAATTGAAAGCCTGGCTTTTTTTGTCCAGTGCCTTTACAAAGTTTTTGAACAGACCGAGCTTGATGTGCAGTGGCGGAAGAAGAATGTTCTGCGGATTCACCAGAGCATGGGCAACAACATTGTGAGAACCTGGAGTAAGTCCACTTCTTGCAGGCCAGTCACATTGTATGTAGTGCTGCTTGTCTGCTCGACTATCCCACAGACAGAGGAAACATGGAAACTTGGTGTAACCACCTTGTAGGCCCAGCACTATGGACACAACCTGTGGAAAAAACAGATTAAAAATATGTTTAGCTGAATAGTTTTATTATTAAAAAATATTAACACTTCATAATATGACAGTATGTCGGCAGACATAATTACCTATTAGAAAAACTGTCAACAAAATATCAATTTTTGAAAGCAACTGTTTTTGGTGTATTAAATTACCTTCAAGTCTCCACAGATCTTCCAATTGTGGTCTTTATACTTCAGAGCAGTTAACAGATACTCCATGTTGTTGTAGTTCTCATCCATCTGCACTGAATGCCCCACCGGAACAGACGCGACCTGGTTTCCATTGAACAACAACACAGCTTTCAAGCTTCTTTTTGATGAGTCAATGAAGAGCCGCCACTCTGATATATTGTATGATATTCCCATAGCTGCAATGAGTCCACTGATATTGTTGCAATACACCAATGAAGTTTCCTTGTCAAAACTGAAGAACTTGCGAAATTCCTTGTCACGGTTACGGTACCAGGCAAATGTTGTTCCTGGTGCTAAGACATTGTGTCCGCAAAGCCGTGATCCTAGTAGTTGAGCTGACTCCTTAGACAAGCACAAGTCTCTTGTTAAATCATTCAACTCAGCTTGACTGAAGGGTATGGGCTCTTTTGCAGAAGCTGTGGGCAAGTATGTACTAGAAGCGTCAGTCTCTTCTATGTCTTCATCGATATCATGATCGTCATCGAGTATCATGTCCCTATAGTTTTCTGGTGGAGTTGGAATTGGTATTCCTGGTCCGTGAGGAACTGGTTTGATGGCTGAGGGTACATCTGGATACTTAACATGATGTTTGTTCTTCCTGTTTATACCTAAAATGTGAACGAAAGATTTAGTATCAAGATAGCATAACATATTAACTTACAGATATATTTAAGAATGCATGAACATACTGCATTTGATATATTAGTATTGATGTATTAGTATAACTCACCCTGAAGGTTTGTCCTGCAGAAGTAACAGTCCGTGGTATGATCTCTGCCTTCCCTCCATACCATAGGAATGCCAAATGGTAGACGTTGAATCTTCTTGTTGCTCCAGCGCCGCAGATTTTCAACACATGTTTTGCAGCACATGTGAGGGGCAAAAGCTTTATCTTGGTCTCCAAGTTTCATTCCAAAGTATGCATGATATAAGTTTTTCACTAGGGGAGTAATGGTTGCACTGTCGGTCTGTCATTGTTACACAACCGCACACATAGCAAAACCTGTTCGGGTCGTTCTTGCAATTCCGATTCATGATTAAATGTACAACTCTGTAAGAAGAAAAAACAGGTGTGTATATGATTAGAAATATGCGTGTGTGTGTGTGTAAGAGAGAGAGAGAGAGAGAGAGAGAGAGAGAGAGAGACGCACACACTCCCACTTTCTTGAAGTCTCGAGAGACACTGACTGAGGGTCTAGACTTTAGAGGCACATCGGGGTGGTTGCTAGTACATGCCATGTACCACCAGATGAAAAAGAAATTTAATTGTGAAAAAATATATGTAAAAAAACACGGACATATACTCTTTTCCTTTGCGTCACGGCGGACATTTAAATGGCCGGCGAGCACGTGGGTGTATTTAAATGCATCGTAAGGGCATTAAAACTGACCGAAATCTTTCTGTGAGGCTTGCCAATGTCTCGGATGATTTATTTAATGAACGAATATGAGGACCCCATTTTGAGCGAAAAATGCCAATATTTTACCTGAATCTCCGCTTAAAATGCTATAGCACAAAATTCTGACCTGATTGAGCAAAATGGATAACATTTTTGAGATCAGCATGCAAAATACACCCAGAAAAGCTTAATAATACACAAGCCTCAAAAACTATGCAGGGCAGTGATAGAAGGAACAGGAGAAAGGCGATGAGAGTAAGAACGGAAAGAGGAGGAGGAGGAGGAAAAGTAGGATTAAGACAAGAAGAGGAAGAACAGAAAGAGGAGGAGGAGGAGGAGGAGGAGGATAGTAGTAGGAGTTGGAGGAGGAGGAGAAGGCAGAGGAGGAAGGAATTGAGAAAAGGAAAGATAGACTTGCAAGGAGCTGGAGTAGGAAGGGAGAACTTTAAAAAAACGGAGGGAACAAGTAAGAGAAGTGGAGAGGTAGAGGAGGAGGAGGAGGAAGAAGAGAAGGAAAAGGAAGAAGAGGAGGAAAAGGAAGGAGAGAAGAGGCGGAAAGGGGACAGAGGAAGGATAAAGATGGTAATAAGGAAGTACAGAGGAAGAGGGAAGTAGAGAAGGGTGAGAGAAGTTAAAATTTGAGGCAGAGAAGTAAGACAATGGAGGAGAGACGTGAGAGAATAAAGATGAAGTGAGAGAATGAGAGAGAATAGAGAAAGAGAATGAAGAAGGAAGCGAGTAACAGAGAGAAGGGAGAGAAAAGGTGAAAGAAGTGAGGAAAACAAAGAAGAAAGTAAGGGAGAGGGAAGTGAAGGGAGACAAGAGAATAAATAACAAGCTTAATAAAGGGTGGGAGTAGAGAGGGCAAGTGAGAGGGGATGGGAGAGGCTGGATGAGAGGGTAGGAGAGTACTTGAATGACAGGAAGAGCAGGAGGAGGAGGAGGTAAGGAGAGAGGGAGAGAAAGTGTAGGTGGTAAAAATAAGGAATAAGAAGAGCAATAAACCAACCAAACAGATGGAAAAACTTTGACAATTAGAGGATGCGAGAGAGGTGGTGAGCACACACACACACTACTACTACTACATGTGGCCTTCATCCTCCCCCAATAGCCACACCTTCGCCACCATTTTATTACCTTAAAATTAAATATCCTAATACATAAGTAGCTATCCTAGCTGTGTTGAGTTAGTTGAGCCGCAGATCTATGAGGCATTCAGTGACTATTGCCTCATAATCAATGTCTGCGACTGTTGTCGGCTTTGGGGGTCAAAGATCTCGTTTCCCTGAGGCAAAGCAGTGCAGACCTAAGCAGAGAGAAGGACAGTCGGCATCTCAACCAGGCTGTGACGTAACTTCCGAGCTGCTGCTTCTGTTCCGATAACACCTCGGCCAGTCTTGCATAGAAACATGTTGCACTTGGTCCCATCCCACCAGAGGTTGTGAACACCAGAGTAGTGAAGCTGCCTTGATCAACATTCTGAATTCTCTTCCCATATGCCCTGTTCTTGTCATTCTTGTTCCTCTTGTGTGTAGCATCGAGAGCTAGGTTACGGTGACATGTGGCCATGGGGCCGAAAATCCTTATTTCAAAGAAGGCTCGCTTTCCCCACGCCCAGAATCCTCGATCACTGACATCCACACGGGCTTCATTGGATGTGTTTGAAGTCCTGTAGTGGAGATTCTCATCCAATGGCAGGAGGGTCGGTTCCAGCGTGACATCATGGCAGATTTCCTTCAATATATTTGCTGTTAGATCCCTCACTTCGTCATGCCTCATACATACTGCTGCCTAGATCTCAGTGCATAAGCGGCCATCTTATCTATGCCGCCCATATGCAGAATTGTGACTAGAGACTCCCGGCAGTCAACGCTGCCTGTCCCCGTCGTCACCCGTCTGTCGCCATAGGACTTTTTGGGGTTTAGGGGTTTTGATGATGATGAAAAGTATGATGAGCTGGATGATGGCGACACGGGAGTAGATTTGTGTGGCGAGCTGGAGCAGAGGCTGCAGCCGCACATCTTGGCTCTCCGTTTTTCTGATCCAGTAGTGTGGGAGAGTTGCAATAGACTGTCGATTGCCAAATTTGTTGGGTTTCGCTTTAGTAGCCATTGGGTTTCCATGTTGGGGCACCTCCTCTGCCTATTTTGCCATTGGGATCTTACTGAAGCTCTGTAAGCATGTTTGCCTGATGCAGGGCCTCACTATAGATTTTTCGTTCGGGGTTTACTCCTGTAGCCTTATATCTCTCAAGGTTAGTCCGCAAAGCAGCGGGGCAGTGGTTGATAGGCACATGGGCGTGTCCACATGCCTGTGGGCCTATTCACCGTCCCTCTGGGGCCCACTGTTACTCCGAGATCCCCTGCTGGTCTAGCCTGGGGCCGTGAGGCACCCAGTTACCGTGTGTTACCACGAGGAGGCACAGCAGGTGTCCTGATGGTGAAGAGGCTGTATACTGGTAGGGAAAGACTTGGCAAGGCTGCTTCCCTGTTCACCACAAGGGCTAGCCAGCAGCGTAGCTGAAAGCGAGGAGAAGCAAGCAGTGCTTGCAACTTAATGCTGCCACACTACACACACACACACACACACACACACACACACACACACACACACACGCTCCATAATCTCCACTAACACACAGGTAAACATCAAGTTAAATTATTCTTGTTGGGAAGCTGAGACGGCTGACTGGTTCAGGTCATCTGTAGACCACCAATGACACAACAACCTTCTTCCCGTGCTACAGCTCTGGTTGACCTACAACCAAGACGCTGAAAATCAAATCGTCCCTAACCTAACCTAACCAAGCCAAACACAACCTAACATGAAATTCCATTCCACTCCACTACACTACACAGCATTGGGCCATACTTCATAATACCATATTTACCAACAGACCCCAGATCAACGTTGTTAAGGAGTCGAGATGATACTGCAGATATGTACCGTGCCAGTCCTACACCTTGCTACCATTAATTGGCTTTACCCACATAAGGAAATACATATACCACCACCTCCAAGTCCTAATTGGATCATAGGTAACGTGAGCTCAAGGTGGAAGCCAATAGGAGCGTCTGTCCCCATTGTACCGGAGTTGGAGATAGTTGGAACTCAGTCTGTCAGTACAGTTCCGTCACCTGGTAAAGCATTATATTCCACCCCAGATGCAAAGGTTGTATTAGCTGTTTTTGTTTTGTTTTTTTAATAGAACTCGTGGATTTTGTTTGTTTGGGTTAGGTTTGATATTGATTATGATGGGTTAAGTTAGGTTGTGTTCAGGATAGATTAACATAGGGTAGGTTAAAATGTGTCAGGGATAGATTGTCTTAAGTTATGTTTGATTAAGAAAGGAAAAAACATCTTATATTAAGTTAGGTTAGGTTAGGTTAGGTTAAGTTAGGTAAAGTTTGTTAGGTTAGAATAGGTTAGGTAGGTAAAGTAGGTTATGTTAGGGTAGAATAGGTCATGTCAGATAGGGTACTTTAGGTAAAATTCCAGGCCCATAGGTTAATTTGTCCCACCTCACCCGTGTCTCTCACCTGAGTACACTGTCCAGGTGAACTCAGCCCAGGTAACCAGGTGGCCGTGAAGCTGTGGTGAGGTCGTTTTAGGCAAATGACCTATAAGAACGAATATAACGCCTGTAACTGAGCGACCACTACCACGGGTGCGATGATGGTGTGTGTCAGATGTCTTATACTTCTATTACGTGACTATTGCCTCATAGTAAATGTCTGCGACCGTTGTCGGCTTTGGGGCCGAAGATCTTGTTCGCCTCAAGCAAAGCAATGCAGACCAGGCTGCAACGTAGCTTCTGAGGGCTTCTTCTGTTCAGATAATACCTCGGCCAGTCTTGAATAGAAACAGCTTGCATTTGGTCCTATCCCGCCAGAGGTTGTGAACACTAGATGAGTGAAACTGCCTTGATCCACATTCTAAATTCTATCTGCATATAACCTGTTCTTGTCGTTCTCGTTCCTCTTGTGTGTAGCCTCGATAGATAGGTTACGATGACATGCGGCCATGGGGTGAATATCCTGACGCCAAAGAAGGCTCGCGGTCCCTCGTCCAGAATCCCCGAGCGCTGACGATTCTCACCGTTCAATGGAAAGACGGCCGGTTCCACCGTGATGTCGTGGCAGATTTCCTTATTATTTGCTGTCATGCCTCATGCATACGAAACTCCCCTTCGTGTACACCATGGCGTGGACAAACCTTCTACTGGCCTACCGTATCGAAGAGCAATGGCATCTTTAAATTCTTGCTTGTTAAGGTGAAGTCTTTTGCCCTTATCGGTAACGTTGTTAGCTAGTTCGAGGCGCCCACCTCCTTCATTATAGCTACTTCTCTTTCAAGTTTTCTGACATTTGCTACATCAGTTGTTGCAGTTTATAGCTTTGGGTGTGCTGCCGTTCTATCACAATGGAACTTCGAATCTTGTTTAATTCGTTGGTATCCACCTCACTTGCTGCATTCTGAGCTATTATGTGTGTGCTCAGTGAGAGCTGCCGGGAGCTTTACCGAGTTCTGATGTTCTGTGGTAGGAAGCTCCTCTGGATAAGTCATACACATTCCTCCCAGTCTCGATGGTAGTGCAAGGATTGACCTTTCTGAGGGGGTTGAGTGAAGGCCTTTCACAAGTGTTGGAATAGAAGCGACCTTGATGGCTTCTTCCAGAGGGTAGAGGAGGGGTCTCATATCAGGGATAGTGCGTATCAGGTAATTCCAGCTATGCTTGACTCAATGGGTGAATGCCGCAAACGACGTATTTGGTTCAATTTTAGCGATATCCGACAGAGCTTTGATTTTCTTCACCCTCTCATTTACCTTTCCCATTACGTACTCGGTCTAAAAATCATTCGTGCCGATTACCACACCTAGGTGTCTTTGGCCTTCCTTTGTTATGTTGACCTAACTTCCGCTGAACACCTCTGTTACCTGTCATGGTATTCTGGTTTCACAATGAGGAATGTCTTATTGGCGTTTGGGTGGTACCCTATTTGTGGACCATGTGATGTTACAGGTCCCTGCACCACTTTTGATGTCCTCCACTTTTCCTGCTCTTGTAAGATCATCAGCATACGCCACTTGCTTTACCTTATTTTTTTTCATAATTGGAGCATGGATAGGCCTAGTATGATCATCGATTGCCATGACGACAGGGTCCCCCGCGTTGTTCCCTCGGTTGACTGTATGATGGTATCACCTATTTGGGCCTTGAAGTTTGTTAAATAGAGGTATGACGGGTTCCTGTCGGTGCTTTCAACATATATTGCAAAGCTTGGACACTTGATCTTGATGTTGTGCAGTGTAGTCTTGCTGTTGATTATGTTGAGTAAATTTAAAGCATCAACCAGGAGTACACTCAGTACAGCCTCACAATCAAGCTGCTCAAATATCTTTCTCATCTACTACCACTACTTTATATATATATATATATATATATATATATATATATATATATATATATATATATATATATATATATATATATATATATATATATATATATATAAAACGTGGCCTCCAGCCTTCCCCAATAGCCACAACTTCGCCACCATTTTATTACCTTAATATTAAATATGCTAATACATAAGTAGCTATCCTAGCTGTGTTGAATTAGTTGAGCTGCAGATCTATGCGGCATTCAGTGACTGTAGCCTCATAGTCAACATTTGCAGCTGTTGTCGGCTTTGGGGCCGAAGCTCTCGTTCCCCTGAGGCAGAGCAAAGCCAACCGAAGGAGAGAGAAGGACAGTCGACATCTCATCCAGGCTGTAACATAACTTCTGGGCTGCTGCTTCTGTTCGGAGATCACCTCCGCGAGTCTGGCACTTGGTCCCATCCCACCAGAGGTTGTGAACACTAGAGGAGTGAAGTTGCCTTGATCAACGTTCTGAATTCTCTCCCCGTATGCCCTTATCTTGTCGTTCTCGTTCCTCCTGTGTGCAGCATCTAGAGCTAAGTTACGGTGACAGGCGGCCATGGGATCAAAAATCCTGATGTCGAAGAAGGCTCGCTGTCCCCGCGTCCAGAGTTCTCGAACACTGACGTCAACACGGGCTTCGTTGGATGTGTTTGAAGTCCTATGTTGGAAGATCTCACCGTCCAATGGAAGGAGGGTCGGTTCTACCATGACATCACAGCAGATTTCCTTCAATATATTTGCTGTGAGATCCCTTACTTCCTCATGCATATGAAGCCCCCTTTCTTGCACACCATGGCGTGATCGACGTCATAGGAAGAGCCACACACGCATTGGGAGGGCAAACCTTCTACTGGCCTACCGTAACTTAGAGCATTGGCATCTGTAAATTCTTGTTTATTGAGACTGAAACCATTTGCCCTTATCGGTAATGTAGCTAGCCAGCTCTTGGCGCCTCCTGCGCTATGACTACTTTTTTTCAAATTCTCTGGTACTTGCAGCAACAGTTGCTGCAACTTATCACATTGGCCGTGCTGTCGTTCTGTCGTAATGGACCTTCGAATCTTGTTAACTTCACTGGTATCCACCTCCCCTGTTGCGTTCTGAGCTATTATGTGGTCCGTGAGGGCTGCCGTAAGCTTAACTGAGTTCTGATGTTCGGTGACAGCAATCTCCTCTGGATTGGTCAGTCCCATTCCTCCCAGTCTCGGTGGTAGTGCAAGGAGTGATCTTTCTGCTGAGGTTAAGTGAGGGTGTTTCACTAATTTGGGAATGAAATTGACGCTGATAGCTTCTTCCAGAGGGTGGAGGAGGGGTCCGATATCAGGGATAGTGCTCATCAGGTAGTTCCAGCTCCATGGGTGAATGCCACAAAAGCCGCATGTGGCTCTGTTTTAGCAATCTCAGACAGAGCTTGGATTTCCCTAACCCACTCATTCACCTTTCCTTTTGCATATTCGGTCTTGAAGTCTGTCGTGCCAATTACTGCGCCTAGGTGTCTTTGGCCATCCTTTGTTATTTTGACCTCACTTCCACCGAACACCTCCATTGCCTGTTGATATTGTTTTGGCTTCACTACTACTACTACTAGTTATAATAATGCAGTCTATAGTGATGCCGTCCTCTCATGTTGACTTTCAATCAGCATCTTAGACAAACTTATGATGAATGCTCTCTCTCTCTCTTATTATCTCTTTCTCTCATTATCTCTCTCTCTCTCTCTCTCTCTCTCTCTCTCTCTCTCTCTCTCTCTCTCTCTCTCTCTCTCTCTCTCTCTCACTTACTGTTGACTTAGTTTAATTAGTCTTTGTCCCGGGTTACCAATAGCAGAAAAGAGGATAAAGGGATAACGCAGGATAAAGGAGGGGAGAAGACGAAATAGGACTCGAAGGAATGAAGGCAGGAAGAGCAAGATAGGAGACAATAAGTGGGAGGGCGGTAAGAGGATAGACAGGATAGTTGGCAGGATGTGTATAGATGAATAAAAGGGAGAGAGAATAGAAGGATAGATGAAGGAATAGGAAGAGGTGAAAGAAAGAAGAGAGAACAATAATAAAGATAATTAGAGGTAAATTAAATTTTTTTTAGCTTAACAAATTTATTGGCAGAGCTTGTAGTGCAGTTTGCCTATTCTGAGTAATTCAGTCAGGTCTTGACACTGAGGGTGGTATCACTTCTCACTGCCACGCAGGACAGAGGTTCATACACAAAGAAATACATCATATTCATTAACAGCTATAAATGTATAGAGGTCAGATTCATGTGGGTAATGTCACTGTTCACTGCCATGCAGGACAGAGGTTCGTACACAAAGAGATGCGATGAAAAGGAGAGAGAGATAATATGGGTAGAATAATTAGGAGGAGAGAGAAACAGTATTGCCAGAAACACTTAAAATAATATTAAAGACGAAATCCTTTTTGCCCAAAACTCTTAAAACTACAAAGAACTCGACACAGTATCGCCAGAAACCATCAAAAATATTAAATAATTCGAAACACTGTTATCATAAGCTTCCAAACACAATAATAGTCGACACAGTATTACCAGAAACTCTCCACAACAATAAGGAACTCGAGACAATATTACCAGAACCTGTTTTGGTTTTTATACCCAAGACTTCAATACACATAGTGGTGGTGGTGGTGGTGCTGTCGGTCGCTTCTTTCTCCTCTGTCGTACCATTAACTCCTTGTTGTAAAAGGCTGCCCCTTAAATATCGCCTGGGTGTTGGGTGATGGTTTTATACTCTATTGCATTAAATTGTTACAGCTGCCCATTACTTAACACCAGGCGATAGGGGAGAGGACGGTTATTTTTTTAATGTATTATATTTAAGTGTTACAGTTATTTTTATGTTACATTGTGAGATAACGCTCAGATAAGCATCAGTTGCTGTAGAATTATATTGTCGCCGTTAGAGGCTACCCATTAAATATCGCCAGTAAATTGTTATGGTAGGGAGAGAGAGAGAGGGGTGTGTCTGTGTGTGTCCTGCTATACCGTGGAGGGAGGGGGAGTGTCCTGCTCTACACTGCTATACCGAGCTATGTAACAGAGGGAGGGAAGAGCCGACGATCTCTTAGGTTCAGTCAAGTCTGAACTTGAGGCGAGAGAAAGAATTGTTAGACAGTTGTGGGCTGCCTCGTAAATATCGTCACCCCTCTGAAGGTACTACACTACTACACGCCTTAAGACACACAAACACACACACACACAAACACATTCAGAGAGGGAGAGATAACATGACAGTCAGACAAGACACAAACACACTCTGGCAAGACAACACAAGCGACGCCCAACTTAGATTACCAGCTGATGTTTGTTGTTGTTGTGGTCCGTCAGCTGATTCTCAAACAACAACAACAACAACAGCAACAACAACAATAGCAACGCTGAGATACGCTGTCCCCCCCCCTCTCTCTCTCTCTCTCTCTCTCTCTCTCTCTCTCTCTCTCTCTCTCTCTCTCTCTCTCTCTCTCTCTCTCTCTCTCTCTCTCTCACACACACACAAACACACACTTATGCCTGGCCATAGACGATCATGTTGCTCATGATAATACATTTAAGTAACTAATTTGATAAAAATCCTAACCTAACCAAACCTAACTTATCCATCCATCCGTCCGTCCATCCGTCCGTCTGTCTGTCTGTATGTCCGTCCATCCGTCCGTCCGTCTGTCTGTCTGTCTGTCTGTAATTCTTAACTCTCTCTCTTTCTCCCTTTCTCTCTCTCAGCCCTCATAGGAAAGACGAAGAGCCCCCTTGTGTGAATCTCATGTTACGGTGGGGAGGAGGAGGAGGAGGAGGAGAAGATGAAGAAAGAAGAAGAGGAGGAAGAGAAGGTGGTGGAAGTATAAAAGGTGGAGGGGGAGAAGAAGGAAGATGAAAAGGAAGAAGAGAAGAAACAAGGAGGACAAGGAGAATGGAGAGGAGGAGGAGGAAAAAGAGAAGAACAAGGAGAGGGACAAGGAAGAGGAGGAGGAGGAAGTGAAGGTAGTTGGCAGGAACTCAGGGGCAGATGTTCCTGATATTTTATGGTCGTTCGGATCATTAAGTGACCACCTGAAGACCTGTTGTGGCCACAGTGATGATTATATGGCCACAGTGAGGATCATGTGGCCACAGGGGTAATCATGTGGCCAGTATGATGATCATGATGTAGCCACCATGATGATAATGATGTGACCCCCCCCCCCAAAGTGATGAAATTGTGGCCACAGTAATAATGATGATGTGGCCCCCATGATAATGAAGTTGTGGCCACAGTGGTGATGATGTGGCTACTATGATGATGATGATGTAAAACAGAAATGGATTGACAAAGGGAATAGCATAGAGAGAATGATAGTTAAATGAGAGAGAGAGAGAGAGAGAGAGAGAGAGAGAGAGAGAGAGAGAGAGAGAGAACAGTCCATCGTCCAGCTGGGTGTCGGTCGTAAATCTGTGAGAGGTCTCTCTATCAAGTGAACTCCCTGATGCTGTTTTGCTGTGTTTTGGGTATTGAACGCCTCTCTCTCTCTCTCTCTCTCTCTCTCTCTCTCTCTCTCTCTCTCTCTCTCTCTCTCTCTTTTCGCCAGCATTGATAAAAAGTTTCAACGTGGTGAGACATCAAAGAAAGGAGTTTCCACGCGGTAAGACAAAAAAAAAAGAGTTGAATTGTAAAACTGTCACAACAATTTACTTAATCCTCGTCCAGCTCTATACGCGAGGGATTGTCCAGCCACCTCCCACACTGACTCTATCTCACCAAGCTCTGTGACTCTAAATTATCTACATAGTTACCAAACTCTGTGACTCTTAACTGAATAATTTTTAGAATCATCAAGTCACCAAGCTCTGTGACTCTACATAAATATTTCACTATGACACTTAAGCTCCGTAATTCTATCTAAATGGTTCACAGAGTCACCACCAGGCACTGTATAGTAATCAATGCTAGTTAGAGAGTACATACCAATGAGTACCAATAATCTACAGGTCATCAACTGTGTGTACTACATATAGGTATCTCTCTCTCTTTCCCTACAGGTATTACTAAGCCACTCGCCACCAGTATTCACCTAATCCTTAACAAAACTCAGACCAAACTTGCCGCACGTGAAATTGCCTTCCAGCCAATATCTGTGGATTCAATTTCACGGTGACTTTCATAGTGCGGCCATCACTCTGTAACAACTAACTTCACCGTTGACAAAAACTGAGGCTTTGTTATTGTTGACTACGGTGTGTTAGCTGGTGTTATAGTGTGTTAAGGTAGAGTGCGTTGGTGTTGTGTGTTAACTGGTGGTATAGTGTGTTAAGGTAGAGTGCATTGATGTTGTGTGTTAACTGGTGGTATAGTGTGTTAAGGTAGAGTGCGTTGGTGTTGTGTGTTAACTGGTGGTATAGTGTGTTAAGGTAGAGTGCGTTGGTGTTGTGTGTTAACTGGTGGTATAGTGTGTTAAGGTAGAGTGCGTTGGTGTTGTGTGTTAACTGGTGGTATAGTGTGTTAAGGTAGAGTGTGTTGTTCTGCCTCTAGCTCTCGTTAAATACGTAAATTCTCTCATGTGTTGAGGGACAGTGTAGTTTGAAACACCCATTTTTTTTAGATGTGTTGGATGTGATATAATTAATATAAGTCCTCCACTACAAACAATATCTGAGGGTTGGTGACCACTATCCTCTTCTCCAAACAATATCTGGGGGTTGGTGACCACAGTCCTCTTCTCCAAACAATATCTGAGGGTTGGTGGCCACAGACCTCTTCTCCAAACAATATCTGGGGGTTGGTGACCACAGTCCTCTTCTCCAAACAATATCTGAGGGTTGGTGGCCACAGTCCTCTTCTCCAAACAATATCTGAGGGTTGGTGACCATAGCTTAGCCCTCTTCTCCAAACAATATCTGAGGGTTGGTGACCACAGTCCTCTTCTCCAAACAATAC
This sequence comes from Homarus gammarus, assembly GCA_958450375.1. NCBI lineage: Eukaryota > Metazoa > Arthropoda > Malacostraca > Decapoda > Nephropidae > Homarus > Homarus gammarus. Next base: position 428,279 of record CAUDMG010002752.1, on the reverse strand, counting down.
CTGGGGTTGGTGACCACAGTCCTCTTCTCCAAACAATATCTGGGGGTTGGTGACCACAGTCCTCTTCTCCAAACAATACCTGGGGGTTGGTGACCACATTCCTCTTCTCCAAACAATATCTGGGAGTTGGTGACCACAGTCCTCTTCTCCAAACAATATCTGGGGGTTGGTGACCACAGTCCTCTTCTCCAAACAATATCTGGGGGTTGGTGACCACAGTCCTCTTCTCCAAACAATATCTGGGAGTTGGTGACCACAGTCCTCTTCTCCAAACAATATCTGAGGGTTGGTGACCATAGCCCTCTTCTCCAAACAATATCTGGGGGTTGGTGACCACAGCCCTCCACTACAAACATGATCGATCGATCTCTATCTAATTGTCTGGTCTTTTGTATCACGCCAGAATTTATTACTGGGAGATGACAGAATTATTCACACATTGTAAACGTCAAAGTTCGTCTTCATTTAAAAAGGAGAATATTACTACGTCGCTATGTAGAAATCACTGTACCTGTACCTGTACCTGTATCTATACCTGTACCTGTAACTGAATTATATACCTGTATTTTTTACAAACCTCCTCTCTCTTCACCTTAACCACACCTGACACAACCTCACCTCCCCGTCAAGTGAAGACCACACAGGGACCTCCCCGTCAAGTGAAGACCACACAGGGACCTCCCCGTCAAGTGAAGACCACACAGGGACCTCCCCGTCAAGTGAAGACCACACAGGGACCTCCCCGTCAAGTGAAGACCACACAGGGACCTCCCCGTCAAGTGAAGACCACACAGGGACCTCCCCGTCAAGTGAAGACCACACAGGGACCTCCCCGTCAAGTGAAGACCACACAGGGACCTCCCCGTCAAGTGAAGACCGTACAGGGACCTCCCCGTCAAGTGAGTACCATACGGAGAGCGGCAGGCTGTCTGAGACCACGACGTTGAACCTTCAATATTGGACCAGCTCTGATAAATTATTCAGTCGTACACAGTGCTGTATTCTGGCGTCGAAGAGTTGACTTTTATACACAAAGTTCTACCATGTTCTTAAAAGTTCTTCCTTATAGACAAAAGCTCTACGAAGTTCTTATTAAGATTTCTAACTTACCAGTATAGACTTTACATAACAGTATACAGAGAGTCTCAGTAAATTCTAATTATTTCTTCAATATTATGTGGAGTATTTTATAGTCTCTAGCTGACATATTCTGGGATGTTCTGCTTCGCCTTACTCCAGTGTGTGTGATAAATTCTTTTGTCTCATCTCATATACTGTGGAGTCTTATGAAGGTTCCTCTGTTAGTCTTCTTCCTGGTACCACTATGTATTTCCCGGATGGTGGTGTTGGTGGTGGTAGTAATGATGGTGGTGGTGGGTAATGGTGGTAGTCGTTGTAGTAGTGGTGGTGATGATGGTAGTGTTAGTGGCAATAGTGGTGGTGGTGATGATGGTAGTGGTAGTGGCAATAGTGGTGGTGGTGATGATGGTAGTGGTAGTGGCAATAGTGGTGGTGGTGATGATGGTAGTGGTAGTGATGTTAGTGGTAGTGATGTTAGTGGTAGTGGTAGTGTTGATGATGGTAGTGGTAGTAATGGTGATGATGGTAGTGGTAGTAATGGTGATGGTGCCACTACAGCTGCGGTCATCATCGGCCGAGCTCTAACAAAAGGTCTTCAGTGAGTCCAGCACAAAGAAAACTCTGAAATTCCTGTTTTTTGTCGCTTTGTGTGTGTGTGTGTGTGTGTGTGTGTGTGTGTGTGTGTGTGTGTGTGTGATGACTCTGGCCAGTAGTGTTCAAGCAAGTCAGTTTAGTTAGTCATTCAGGATCTGTATTCATAGAGCTTTCTGACATAACTAAATAAACTGAATAAGAGTTATTCATCAGCCAACAACAACAACAACACAATTTACTCAACACTTCAGGTGAGTGACCAAGTAGGTGAGTCAGCAGCTCAGGTGAGTCAGCAGGTAGGAATTTAACTCATGAAACAGATGTACTTCCTTAATTAATCAACCATAATTAATTTTACCAATATTAATTATAGGAAACTTATAGCCCAAAAGAGATGACTAAGAAAAATGAAATATAATAATCGTCCATTATTATACTCCCTACCTAATTTTGCTCAACATATAAGTAGTTAAATAATTTACCTATCACGAGATGTTGGACTGTCTGGCGGCCATGAGGGAGAGAGGGATAGGAAAGGAGAGGGGAGAGAGGGAGAGATATGGAGAGAGAGGAGAGAGAGAGAGAGAGAGACCATAAAATCTGATTCTCTGTATGCCATGTACCCTAAGAATGTATACACAGTAAACATACAAACTGTGAACGTGGTATTTCCTGAGGATTTGTACACAGAAATATTGAGACTGTGTACATACTAGGTCCTGTGTGTGTACATGGTTGTGTACTTGACATTTATTATGTATACACCAAAGTATTGTTACTGTGTGTGTGTGTGTGTGTGTGTGTGTGTGTACAGAGCGTCGTTGTCTAGTTCTGTCTGTCAACTGTCTGACTTATAGATTTCCCTCTGACTCTATCCCCTCCCGCTGTCTGTCAGATACAAGAGGATAGACCCGACTGTCATACCCGACCGACCAACCGACCAACTAACCGAGCGACTGACTGACCAACCAACCGACCGACCAATCGACCAACTAAACTGTCGACCTCGACCTCTGTAGCCTCGACCTCTGTAGCCTCGACCACTGTAGCCTCGACCTCTGTAGCCTCGACCTCTGTAGCCTCGACCACTGTAGCCTCGACCACTGTAGCCTCGACCACTGTAGCCTCGACCACTGTAGCCTCGACATCTCTAGCCTCGACCACTGTAGCCTCGACCACTGTAGCCTCGACATCTGTAGCCTCGACCTCTGTAGCCTCGACCACTGTAGCCTCGACATCTCTAGCCTCGACCACTGTAGCCTCGACATCTCTAGCCTCGACCACTGTAGCCTCGACATCTGTAGCCTCGACATCTCTAGCCTCGACCACTGTAGCCTCGACCTCTGTAGCCTCGACCACTGTAGCCTCGACATCTCTAGCCTCGACCACTGTAGCCTCGACATCTGTAGCCTCGACCTCTGTAGCCTCGACCACTGTAGCCTCGACCACTGTAGCCTCGACATCTCTAGCCTCGACCACTGTAGCCTCGACATCTCTAGCCTCGACCACTGTAGCCTCGACATCTGTAGCCTCGACATCTCTAGCCTCGACCACTGTAGCCTCGACCTCTGTAGCCTCGACCATTGTAGCCTCGACATCTCTAGCCTCGACCACTGTAGCCTCGACCACTGTAGCCTCGACCTCTGTAGCCTCTACCACTGTAGCCTCGACCTCTGTAGCCTCGACATCTGTAGCCTCGACCACTGTAGCCTCGACCTCTGTAGCCTCGACCTCTGTAGCCTCGACCACTGTAGCCTCGACATCTGTAGCCTCGACATCTCTAGCCTCGACCTCTGTAGCCTCGACCACTGTAGCCTCGACCTCTGTAGCCTCGACCACTGTAGCCTCGACCTCTGTAGCCTCGACATCTGTAGCCTCGACCACTGTAGCCTCGACCTCTGTAGCCTCGACCTCTGTAGCCTCGACCACTGTAGCCTCGACATCTGTAGCCTCGACATCTCTAGCCTCGACCTCTGTAGCCTCGACCACTGTAGCCTCGACCTCTGTAGCCTCGACCTCTGTAGCCTCGACTTCTGTAGCCTCAACTTCTGTAGACCTCTATCAGGTTGCATCAGGTTGTCAGTTCCCGGCCAAATTTAAGACGTAGGTCAGACTCTTAGCGAACAGGAGTGTGTTTGAGAGAGAGAGAGAGAGAGAGAGAGAGAGAGAGAGAGAGAGAGAGAGAGCAACCAGTCTCCAACACGCTATATAACCGGGTTAGTCAGAAGAGGTTGGCAAAGGATATATAGCCTCAATTGTACACTAAGTACTAGACCTGTAGTATGTACCAGACACCTTAAAGTAGCCAATCACCATTCTCTACTGCGTCTAGACTCTAGACTAACCAATCACCATTCTCTATTACTTCCAAACTAACCAATCACCATTCTCCATTATTTCTAGAGTAACCAATCACCATTCTCCATTATTTCTAGAGTAACCAATCACCATTCTCTACTGCGTCTAGACTAACCAATCACCATTTTCTATTATTTCTAGAGTAACCAATCACCATTCTCTACTGCGTCTAGACTAACCAATCACCATTCTCTATTATTTCTAGAGTAACCAATCACCATTCTCTACTGCGTCTAGACTAACCAATCACCATTCTCTATTATTTCTAGAGTAACCAATCACCATTATCTTGTACGTCAGGAAATCAGCCATGGACCACAACACTGTACACCTCACCAAGACCTTCTGTTCCATCATTGATTTTCACTAATTGTCGAATTTTGTTATTGTATTCGAGAACTGTATATGTGAGTTTCCTGTCATGATCAGACTCTCTTGTCTTTGGTGGATGATCAGAATTCGTAAGTATTGGATCATAAGTAGAGGAGAGTAGAGTAGCCGGAGAGAGGAGGGCACCAGTGGAGTGGAGTGGAGTGGAGTGGAGTAAGGACCGTTCAGTACATCCTATACTCCCTGACACTCCAGGATTTAAAAAGTAATGGCGAATTATACACAAATACAAATCAGATAAATCTTTTTTTTTTGGGGGGGGGGGGGAATATGTATTAGATTATCAGCCTTATTTTGTGTTTGTGTTATTAACTGTTATTAATCCTCAGTGTAATCTAGTGAAGGTTACGAGTGAATAATCATAACACTCACGTCACGACCATCAGCTCACCTCATAATGCTTAATAAAACAAGCAATAAAATATCACATTTTTACTGTAAATTGATGTTGTACGAGATGGATATAAAGTCTCCAGATTCATTGTTTGTCAATAAATATGTGATTGGGTGTGCAAGTGTTGGGGTCGTTGTTACTTGTGCAGGTGTTGGGGTCGTTGTTACTTGTGCAGGTGTTGGGGTCGTTGTTACTTGTGCAGGTGCTGGGGTCGTTGTTACTTGTGCAGGTGTTGGGGTCGTTGTTACTTGTGCAGGTGCTGGGGTCGTTGTTACTTGTGCAGGTGTTGGGGTCGTTGTTACTTGTGCAGGTGTTGGGGTCGTTGTTACTTGTGCAGGTGTTGGGGTCGTTGTTACTTGTGCAGTTGTTGGGGTCGTTGTTACTTGTGCTGTTGCGCTGGTTGTTACTTGTGGTGTTGGGGTGGCAGACACACATGTATCAGCTGGTAGAGTGGCAGACACACATGTATCAGCTGGTAGAGTGGTAGACACACATGTATCAGCTGGTAGAGTGGTAGACACACATGTATCAGCTGGTAGAGTGGTAGACACACATGTATCAGCTGGTAGAGTGGCAGACACACATGTATCAGCTGGTAGAGTGGCAGACACACATGTATCAGCTGGTAGAGTGGCAGACACACATGTATCAGCTGGTAGAGTGGCAGACACACATGTATCAGCTGGTAGAGTGGCAGAGACACATGTTTTAGCTGGTAGAATGGCAGACACATGCTTGCTAGCTACTCTATCATGGCAGAACAATAACACATGAGAAACGACGTAATAAAATTTTATGTTCCTTCACTTCTGTGCGTGTGTGTGTGTGTGTGTGTAATAATAATAATAATAATAATAATTGACGGTTTATTGAAAAAGTTCTGCAGCCCGAAGGCTGAAAATATACATTGGACATAAATGACTCATTACATACATTGGTGGTTTAACAAATGCCTTCATTAGAGAAAGGTAAAGGAACATACAGTGAACATACAGATTATTGTAGGTGTTGAACAGCAAAAACGTAGTGTAGTAACTCCCTCCCAGATGGTGTTAGGAGGGACCTCACGTGCAGTAGTTCCCTCACAGATGGTGTTATGAGGGGCCTCACGTGGTGTAGTAATTCCCTCACAGATGGTGTTATGAGGGGCCTCACGTGGTGTAGTAAATCCCTCACAGATGGTGTTATGAGGGGCCTCACGTGGTGTAGTAATTCCCTCACAGATGGTGTTATGAGGGGCCTCACGTGGTGTAGTAAATCCCTTACAGATGGTGTTATGAGGGGCCTCACATGGTGTAGTAATTCCCTCACAGATGGTGTTATGAGGGGCCTCACGTGGTCTAGTAATTCCCTCACATATGGTGTTATGAGGGGCCTCACGTGGTCTAGTAATTCCCTCACAGATGGTGTTATGAGGGGCCTCACGTGGTGTAGTAATTCCCTCACAGATGGTGTTATGAGGGGCCTCACGTGGTGTAGTAACTCCTTCACATATGGTGTTATGAGGGGCCTGACGTGGTGTAGTAATTCCCTCACAGATGGTGTTATATGAGTGAGGTGTGGTCCCAGGCCTTCCTATCGTAGACGGATTAACACATAGCTGGTTGTTGGGTCTCACGGGCCGCTATCACTGGGTACCTGGGATCTCACTGTGTGAAGGTTAACTTGGGTGTGACTGTTACTGTTGAGTTGTTCTCACTGACTTAAGCACCGTTCATCACTGTTCACCTCTGTTTAACACTGGTTCCATTCCTTTCCTAAATGAAACAGCAACTTCTGGCGAGAACATGTTGATATTCCTGTGGGGAGGAGGGTTCAGGGGAGGGGGCTGGTATGGGCCAACGCAACAGTTGACCTGGCTGCTCCGAGAGGAGCGCCAGGCACGTCTCGACCCTTCGGTGGTCAAGGATGTGTGTGTGTGTGTGTGTGTGTGTAACGTATTCAACTAATTTCCCTAAAGTTTTTTATCAGCAAGTTATCAGTAAACTCTAATGTTTTTGGAACATATCACAATACTATGTTTGTACCCGCCATTACCCGGCCTGATAACACACGTTCATTAGCACCTGAATGATGACAGGTATATGCACCTTTATCACCTAACTCACTCATGGGTCATTAAGGTAAACCAGGTGTTGTGATACTTTTTATTTTCGTTTCTGAGACTATCGAACATTATGGTGCAGTGAGGTATGGACCAGGTGTGTTGAGGTGTGGCCCAGGTGTGGAGAGGTGTGGCCCAGGTGTGGTGAGGTGTGGAGAGGTGTGGCCCAGGTGTGGTGAGGTGTGGCCCAGGTGTGGTGAGGTGTGGCCCAGGTGTGGAGAGGTGTGACCTAGGTGTGGTGAGGTGTGGCCCAGGTGTGGTGAGGTGTGGCCCTGGTGTGGTGAGGTGTGGCCCAGGTGTGGTGAAATGTGGCCCAGGTGTGGTGAAGTGTGATGAGGTGTTGTGAGGTGTGGCACATCAGCCACCTTCTACTAACCCACCAAGAGTCCTGAACTATACACGTCATGAACTCTACACGTCACGAACTTACACGTCATGACGTATACACGTAATGAACTATACACGTCATGAGCTAGACACGCCATGAACTATACACGTCCTGAACTTACACGTCATGACGTATACACGTAATGAACTATACACGTCATGAACTATACACGTCCTGAACTATACACGTCAAGACGTATACACGTAATGAACTATACACGTCATGACGTATACACGCCATGAACTATACACGTAATGAACTATACACGTCCTGAACTATACACGTCATGAACTATACACGTCACGAACTTACACGTCAAGACGTATACACGTAATGAACTATACACGTCCTGAACTATACACGTCCTCTTTACACATCATGAACTATACACGTCATAAACTATACACGTCCTGAACTATACACGTCCTGAACTTACACGTCAAGACGTATACACGCCATGAACTATACACGACATGAACTATACACGTCATGAACTATACACGACATGAACTATACACGCCATGAACTATACACGACATGAACTATACACGCCATGAACTATACATCTGATCATAGAATTGTAGAGTAACCTTCACTAGACAGACTTAAAATTTGCTTGACAATTCCTTCCTATTTTAATTTCTTGAATGTTTTTTGGAGAACATGAATTAAGTTTGCATAATGTCTTCCAGTTTTTATCTTTGAGAGTTTGAAGTACAAGAGGCGAGAGAAAATAGAGCGAGATTTCTTAATGTTTTATTACTTAGAAGTTCAGTTAATTATAATACATAGTGACATGACATTCATTCTAGAAGGAAGTTAATAAATTACAGTCACAATGTACAGGTGTGACTCTCAGGTGTGTGACGAGTGAGGTCACTGGGGGTGTTGTTACGAATGAGGTGACTGTGGGGGGTGTTGTTACGAGTGAGGTGACTGGGAGGGTGTTGTTACGAGTGAGGTGACTGGGGGGTGTTGTTACGAGTGAGGTGACTGTGGGGGGTGTTTTTACGAGTGAGGTGACTGGGGCGGGGTGTTGTTACGAGTGAGGTGACGGGGGGTGTGGGGGGTGTTGTTACGAGAGGTGACTGGGGGGTGTTGTTACGAGTGAGGTGACGGGGGTGTTGTTACGAGTGAGGTGACGGGTGTTGTTTCGAGTGAGGTGACGGGGGGTGTTGTTAACAGTGAGGTGACGGGGGGTGTTGTTACGAGTGAGGTGACCGGGGGGTGTTGTTACGAGTGAGGTGACTAGGGGGTGTTGTTACGAGTGAGGTGACGGGGGTGTTGTTACGAGTGAGGTGACGGGGAGGTTTTGTTACGAGTAAGGTGACGAAAGTAACAGGATAAGTGAGATCACTACCAAAGAACAACAGACCATCAGTACCAGGGAACACTGGACCATCAGTACCAGGGAACACTGGACCATGAGTACCAAGGAACACTAGACCATCAGTACCAGGGAACACTGGACCATCAGTACCAGGGAACACTGGACCATCAATACCAAGGAACACTAGACCATCAGTACCAGGGAACACTGGACCATCAGTAACAAGGAACACTGGACCATCAGTACCACCAACATAAGGAACACTGGACCATCTGGGCCATCTTCTGGTATTGTCCCTCCTCCAGTTTGTGGAAGGAACGTATCGTCAGCTTGTCAGAGATCATCACCTGCCTCTCCCTGAGATTCTTAAGGAAAGTCTCTCCACCAGAGGGTGTGAGGCTGGAGGCCACGAGGTCTACCTCCGTGTACAAGGAGCTGAGTCGAGCTATGACCTCAGCGGCCCACACACCGTGATCATCGTCCACGTCCTTCAAGACGATGGTGAGGTCGAGGGGCTTCTTAAAGGTTGGCAGTGTCGAGGATGACACCGTCCACGGTATATCCAGACGAAGAGTCAAGGCTTCTAACTTTCCTGTGATGGCGGACAGCGAGTCTCTCAGGGCACGCAGCGCTGACACATCTGAGATCCTGATGCACACTTCCCCGATTTTCTTGACGGCGGCCAGGGCAGCAGCACCTCGCTCACCCAGATGACACATGACAGCTGTCAAGTTGCCTTTTGGCAGAAGTGTTGTTATTAGGTGGTCGGTGGTGTGAGGACTTCCCCAGCAGTAGAAGTGTTGGTCCGCCCTCACCACCACCCCCATGGAGGGTCTCTGAGCGAGCAGGCTCATCAAGAGAGACAAGTTCTCATATCTTTTATTTTCTACACGACCGTTTTCTGCCAGGATGTTTACCTCTTGATCACTGCCGACAACCCTGATCACAGCTGCTTTCAACTTCAAACGCGTGTGTATAAATAGCTGGAATATTGGGTCGGTGGGGTTACACAAGTCTTTTTGCTTTGGGCGCCATACGAAGTTTTTGTAAGAAGCACCACTAACCATTTTGCAGACCAAGGGATGACAGCCAGACTCCTGGACCATCTGCCAGAGAGCAGGGGCGTTGAAAGAATCTAAATGCATTTCTAACATATTCTTTACCACGTCATGAATCAAAAAATCCGAGGCCTTATTCTTACACAAGAGGCCGACAATAAAGCTAAGAGTGTTACTCCATCTGCAGGCCTTCATGGAGGACAACACCCTCGACTCAGGGACGCCCACCAACAACTTGTTTACCTTCACACTCACTTTCGTGGCTCCGAGCTTTTGCAGTATGTCCGCTATTTTTTGTCCGTTGGTATTAGCAGCTAAATTTAAAGTATAGACTAGATAGATGGCAGCCAGATACTCCATTTGGCTTTTGTGTATAAAACGGAACTCATACTGTGTACCCTTAATACTCTCATTCACTTCACATATGAGGAAGGCAGACAGGACCTGAATACTGTCAATGTGTTTAGCTGCACACAGGGACATTAACACATTACGTCTGTCATCACTAATAACAAACTCATTATCATCAAGCATCTCCAGCGCCTCTTTGCCCAGTGCCAGCAGCCACTCCTCCGTGAAGGTCTCCATCTGCAGGGGATGAAGACCCGTGGTTGTGTCTAGCCTCGAGATCATCTTCATGGTGCACATCCTGAATATCTCGGAATATAGACTTGTAGCAGAAGTGACGTGTGACAGCCTGGACTGGTCGTCCCTCGAGAGGCAGATGACCATGGCCAAGGTGAGGGGCAGCTTGAGGTGGTCGCCCAGGCCTCTGCCAGTAGTCTTCAACAGCCTCAGAAACTCACACTCTTGCTGGCGACGTTTCTCCTCGTCACTTACAAGAGCCGCGAACACATTTGAGGTAAACTCTGTTATTCCTTGGTCAGAAAACCCTTGAATACGGAGTTTGATGAAGGTGAGGCGGTACCTCTGTAGTGCCTGGATGATGTAACAGGTAAACTCTGGACGTGTAGTTATGATAACTCTCGCGTTACCAACAACTGACAGCACCTCGTTCACCAGTTTTTTGCCAGCTGCCGTCGCCTCGTCCATTCCATCTATGATATACAACACGTTCATCTGTTGCAAGATTTTAATGACGTCATTTTCTTCAAAAAACTTGCAAGTTTCCCTCAACAAAGTGTTCTGTAAGTGTGGCAGCAGAGAGCTGCTTGTTATATTCCTGACCTCAATATGGAGAATGACGTCGACGGACCTGAGGGCAGCGATCTTACCGGGTCTGGCTCTCCAGTCATGAAGCAAGTAGCGACACAGCGATGTTTTGCCACAACCAGCTATACCCGAGAGAAGGAGGGCGGATGGGAGTATTCCCGAGGCCTCTTGTGTCTCCGGACAGAGTGACTCTGTCGAGAGAAGTGATTCTATGTCAACAGTCCTTTCATCATCCTCAATATCGAGAGGAGTAAAGATTTTGCCCACCACCATCTCTGGGAACTGGTCGTTACTCAGCCACGTGAAGGGGTTGAGAGTCTTTAACTTGCAGTATTCATTCATCAACTCTGGTCGAGCATAAGTGATAAACTTGCCCACAAGTTCAACTCGAAACTTTTCAACGAAATCAAAATACTTGGAGGCATCTGCCGGCAAGGGTGAAGATAAGATCTCGTCAGTTTCGTGTTGGATCATATTCTTCAGGTCAGCCACGTCAGCTGTGAAGAACTCTCCTGTTTCTCTCAGGACATTATCGAAAATAACTTTAAGGTCATCAAAATTTCCTCTGAGGTTGGCGTCGTCCAGCAGCTGGTGTTGGTGACACACTCTGTTCCTGACATTCTTGAGTTCTCGTAAGGCCCTCAAGAAGGACTCCGGCAAGTTCATCTCTGGCAGCAACTTGTGGATCATTTTGGTCAGGAGGGAGACATCGTAGTCAGCTGAGGCAAGCGGCTGCTCCAACACGGATCGCTCCTCCTCGTTGAAGCCATTGCGATATTTGCTCTTGGACCAGGAGAGAATATCGGCGCAGAATTCTGCTACGGTGGTTGGCCACTTGTCCACGGCCCTCACCTGGTACCTGCTGATCATCAGCAGAAACACCTCCTTCAGCAGGCGTTTACTGGTCTGTGTGGCCGCCTTGAAGAAGCGGCCAAAATTGATGTCTTGTGTGTTGTATCCTGCGTGAGGGTTGACGGAGGCAGCTGTCACCATCATGAACACCCCTGAGCCAGACAGCAGCCACCACCCTCGCCTCGCCACCTCCATCATATTAGGTTTACCCAAGAAATTCCTCACCACTCAACATTCATCACTTCACCACTCAACAGGCATCACCTCACCAGTCAACAGGCATCACCTCACCACTACTAGCGTCATAACACTTATTTAGGGGCATTGTTTTTATACACTGTCATTAGTAAATCATCTACCTCCAGGACCATTTGATCATCTTCATTACGGTAATTTATACACTTGTCAGTCACACGCGACTTAACACTTTATTTACGTTACTTTATGTCTCTGAGAACTTCTTTATCACATCTTATCTTTTATTAAGACAAATTTGCAGTTTCTTCCCTTTCTTCAGCCACGCCAACTTCAACAAAGTCACACCAACAACGACACAACTCGTGGTTACATACGTGTTATTTCCCTAAACCAACAGACACTTAAAACACATAAATTATAAGTTTCCAAGACACTTACAAACTAATAGCCTTCACTTATATCACCACCACTCACTATCACTTCACCAGCGTGTTTAAAAAACTCAAATACACATACAAATTGAATTCATTATATATTTTTTTCACTTATTTTTTTGTTTTATTTATTGTGCACATATAGATCCTTGTTTTCTTCTCCTCTTATAAGTGTTGTAAGTCACTTTTAACTTCATTAATACACAAGCTCATAACAGATGATCACTTAGCTCAGGTTATACAGTATGTTGGGACACCTGTGGCTCGGAACACCTGTACAAGCGTTTCAGTTACCAAATGTGAAACTTAGTATTACAGTGTTTCAAGAAGTGCCTCACAGTGTCAGGGAGATCCTCACAAGTTCAGGGAGTGCCTTATAGTATTAGGGAGTGCCACAAAGTGTCTGGTAGTGCCTCACAGTGCCAGGGAGATCCTCACAATGTTAGGAAGGGCCTCACCATGTCAGGGAGTACCCCCACTGTGTATACAGACCAGGAGACACACACACGACGTAACTTGATGTGGTGTGACGACGTAAGCCGCCACAACTGAAAAAGTTTAAATATGTTAATTTACAGACAAGAAAATCTTAATACAATACAATGGTTTCACTTTGCGTAGCCTCTTATCTCAATACTGAACTGACACAACTTCCTACAACACAAATATTTACAGTGTTCTTAAAAAAAACTTACCAGCCTAACCTACCTTATCCTAACCTTACCTAACTTAACCTAACCTAACCTAACCTAACCTAACCTGATACAAGTCTGCACAACACACAACTCTTTCGAATTGAATCACAAAGACAAAGTTATCTATATTGAATATATTTTTTTCTTAAGTCAAATGTTTAAGTGATATTGTGTAATATAAAATTCTCGTATTTTTTTTTAATATGGTTAAGTTAAGTACAAGTAGTATTTAAGTGGTGTTGTAGTGATATATTTAAGTTTAGTTATAGTGACTATGTAAGTGATGTACAGAGATTTAAGTGATGCTGTAATACCATTTTAAGTAAAACTGTAATGATATATTAAAGTGATGTTGTAATAACATAATTAAGTATGGTTGTAGTGATATTATTCAGTGATGTTATAGTGATATTTAATCAAGGTTATAGTGTCATGTCTAAGTAATATTGATGTGACGTTTTCATGCGATGTGTTTAAGTGATGTCAAGACGGAGAGACATAACATTACAGAACTTTTGTTACATGTTGCAAGATTATTTTATCGGGAGAAACAGAACACCAAACGGTTATTAACATGTTGTACATTTCACCATGGAGACAGAATATCTTTGAAAGCTAATTACATGTTTCAAAAATCTCAATGTTGAAAAATAGTGTGTCAGAGGTCAATGCTAAGCTTACACTAAGTCATCTCATAATGCTAAACTGCTCTATATGTTTATAGAAGTGACTGTGAGAGTTACACAAATCCCAACTTAAGCTTAAGAGGTTTATTTTTTCTCATGGTGTTATGATTACGACGCCGTGTTAACATAAGAACATAAGAATGGAGGAAACTGCAGCGGGCCTATTGACCCATACTGGGCAGTCCCGTTTATACCTGTGGTGGGATGAAATCCTAGACAAGGTTCTTCAAACTCCAGAGCACGAGCAGTAGATATATTCAATAAGTGGTACAAGACTTGGCGTGATAGCCGACCGATACAGAAGCGGGAACTAGGGACCCCGGGCCGTGTGTAGGCCGAGGCTGATCTGAGGCAAGTTGTCTAGCTGGGCAAGGAGAGTTGCTAGACATCACTAGGACAATAAATGAGGTCTTCTAATTACTCGACTAGCGCGGTACAGACATAGTATATCGGGACATAGTGAGTGAACATAGGCATTAGACATAAGCATAGATATCAGACATGCTATGATAATATGGTAATACAGACATGTGAATAAATGGTATAATGAATGGTAACAGAGTCCTGCCGTCAGGCGTGTTCACATATCTTGGTACCCACATATCTATACACCTCCCTCCCCCTTTACGCTCGTAGTGCAATCTCGAGCGGCTATGGACTCTTTTTCATGAGTCGGGGGGAGCGGCGAGGGACGATGGGGGGATCAACTGACGACCTTCGTTCCTGGTCTGGGCAAGGGGACACAGGGGACGGGGAGGAAGGTTCGTCACTAGAGGATGGCACTGGGCGGAGATGGCGTCTGTTTCGCCACCACACACGACCACTGGGGAGGCGGACTTGGTACGAACGAGACTCGCCACGGCCCATGACGACCCCGACCTTGTCCCAGCGGTGTGACGTCGGGTCCTGGATTCGTACTTGCTGGCCGACGGTCAACCTGGGAAGGGGGCGGGCGTGGGCGTCATAGTGGCTTGTCACTTGGGCCATCCGGGCAGCCTCACGGCGGTCACACTCGTCCGCCTTGATCTGCCATTCATCTAAGAAGGACTGGGGGTGGGCAGGCACACAAGTACGAAGGGGGCGGCCATACAACACCTGGGCAGGAGAGCGTCCGGCAGGGGTAGGGGTGTTACGGAGTTCTAGTAGGCCCCTGTCGAACTCCTCGCAGTCCAGGTTCCCCGTTGGTGCTGTCTTGAGGATGAGGTATTTTACGGACTTTACCGCTGCCTCGGCGTGGCCATTCGCCTGCGGGTAATGAGGGGAGGTGACGATGTGGTGGACGCCCCAGCGTTCGGCGAAGCTCTTGAACTCGTGGCTATTGAACGGGGGCCCACCGTCGGTTCGGAGGCGGAGAGGCACTCCGACTTCCCGGAAGAAGCAACAAAACATCCGGATGACCCTGGAAGAGGTGGTGTCCCGACCACAGGGAACTACCACGGGCCATCCAGAGAGCCTGTCGGCGACCACCAGGAAAGACTTTCCGGCCACATTAAAGAAGTCGGCGGACACGGATTCAAAGGGCCGCTTTGGGAGGTCATTGCACAGGTACGGCTCTTGTTGCTGGCTGGGCTGGAGTTGCTGGCAAGGCTCACAGGCCTCAACCGTGCTCCTAATATCGGCGTCAATACCAGGCCAGAAGACGGTCTGACGGGCTCTGCGCCTGGTGGCTTCAACGCCGCGGTGGCTGTCGTGGAGGCGGGATAAGGTGCGCCGGCGGAGGGCAGCGGGGACGACGATCCTGGGGCCGTACAACACCAGCTCTCCGTCCGCATAGAGGCTATCCCTTAGCTTCCAGAAGGGGAGGGCGGAGGCGTGAATGTTGTAGCGGTTGGTGGGGAATCCAGTGGAGACGTAATCGAGGAGTTGGACGTATGCCGGGTCTTGAGCGGCGGCGATGCGGAGCTCCTGGAGAGTCCTATCGTCTTCGATGGGGGGCGTCGTCGTCATCTTGTCAGCAAGAGAAGTGGCTGTGTGTGTCACTAAAGACCGAACGTGAGCCGCGGCCGTGGTACAGTCGACTTCATCTTCAGGTGTGGGGCGACTAACAGGGGCTCGGGAGAGGGCGTCTGGTATGCACAGAAGTTTCCCGGCGCGCCACACAGCTGTAAAGACGTAAGGGGCGGTCTTCTCTTTGAGACGTTGGAGGCGAGGATTTTCGATGGCGTCCAACGTGTAGTGATTGAGGATGGGTATGAGCGGGCGATGGTCCGTCATGAGGGTGAAGTGCCCAAGGCCGAACAAGTAAAGGCGGCACTTGGCCATAGCCCAGGCGACTGCCAGCATCTCTAGTTCGATGGTGGCGTATCTGGTCTCCGTGTCCGTCAGAAACCTGGAGCCACACTGAACTAAGCGCAGTCTACCCTGGCCGTGATCTTGAAGGAGGGCATATCCGAGGCCGTATAGACGGGAGGCGTCGGTCTGGAGGACCACTGGTAAGGACGGGTCGAAGGGTGCCAAGGCTGGTGGTGACAGCAACGCCTTCTTAACATTCCTGAACGCTAGGTCGTGGTCAGGAGTCCAGAGGAAGGAGCGCTTGGGGCTCATGAGGGGGCGTAGAGGTTGGGCTGATGTGGCGAGTTTAGGGGAGAAGTCTGCCAGCTGATTTACCAGGCCCATAAACGAGCGGAGGTCGGTCAGGTTCGCTGGAGTAGGGAAGTCCTTGATGGCCTTGACCTTCTCCTCATCAGCTGAGATCCCCTCTGGCGAGATGTTGTAGCCGCAGTAGTTAACTTGGGAGGCGGCGACCACAAATTTATCTTTGTTCAGGGTGATACCATGGGCACGGCATCTTGTGAGCATCAGATGAACTCGGTTCAAGTGGGCCGGGAGATCATCGTCGAAGAGCAGGATGTCATCTACGACCTTCACGCAGTTGGTGACACCCTGCAGAGCCATATCCCCACGGAGGCAGTACGCATCCCCCGTTGCTGCGAAGCCCATGGGTCCGCGGCAGTGTTGGAAGCGGCCGTGGGGCGTGATGAATGTAGTGAGGTGGCGGTCTTCTTCCGCCAGGTCGACTTGCCAGTACCCATGTAGTGCATCCGCCGTGGTAAAGAACTTTGCAGACGGGGTGACGCTGCGGACTGCTTGGATGGGCGTAGGCGATGGATGGGCGGGACGGGAGACCTGCGAGTTGAGATGGGTGAGGTCCACTGTGATGCGAACACCTACAGGCTTGGGTGCCAAGACCATAGGGTGGCACCACTCGGAGGGCTCCTCGCCGGCGTGTCTGATGATCCCCTGCTGCACCAGAGAATCGAGCTCCGCCTTCACCTTGTCCCGTAGGGCAAAGGGGATAGGCCTGGGTGTGTGCGTGGCGAAAGGCGTCGCGCCAGGCTTGAGGTGGATTCTCATCGGGGGGCCTGTCATCTTCTTGAGCGGCGTGTTCTGGAGGTCGGACTTGGAGACAAGGACGTCGCTGAACTGGCGAAGAAAGAACTCCCGGGCGGCAGCAGGTGTGGTCATGGCTGAGACAGGTATCTCTGCACACCTGTTGAGGTGTGTCACGGCGAGGATGGGCTTTGGGAACTCGGATGAGACGATGGCCAAGTCCTGACAATGGCCACATGACAAGAGAGGGGTTTGGATGCCCTCGTGGACGTGGACTGTGGCAAGGCAAGACTTGGGACCGAGCTGTAATGTTGCCTTGAAGCAACCCAAAGCTGGAGACATCGGGGACCCGTCCGCTGTGAGCACGTCGTTCATGGCTGTGGGTGACAGGCTACTCCTGGGAATGTTGAGGGCGTCCAGGTGTGTTGGTCCAATCACCGTGATGTCCGCGCCCGTGTCAGGTATCATCAGGAGGTTGGAAGAGTTGGTACCGTAGGACAGACGAACATTGACGGGCTTGGGGGACCTGTCACTCGAGGCATCATCCACGCGTCGGCATCCTTTGTTGTTCTTGGGAGACGGTGAAGAGACGTTTTGACCTGGAGATGGAGGCTTCTTGGTGGACCCGCAACACTTGGCGAAGTGTCCTTGCTTGTTGCAAGCGTTGCATGAGGCCTTGTTGGCGGGGCATCGAGGTGTGCGGGGCCAATGGCCTTGAAACCCGCAGTTTCGACATGTACTATCAGCCGCAGGGCACTTTCCTGGACCGTGCTGGCGCTGACAGCTTCTGCAGGATTCGGGAGAAAAAACTGGTGACTGTGACGGGGGCTGTGGAGAGGACGCCGTCTGCATCTGGCGTTGATTCCTCTTGTAGGTGGAGACGGCGTGAACTTGAGATGGCGATGAGTGTATAGCTGAGGCAGCCTCTCTTGTGGCCTCATACGACCTGCAACAGGTGACGAAGTCGGTGAGGGGAGAGGCGGCGTCAAGGGTGAGGAGTTTCTGAAGCAGGTCCTCGTCACGTACACCCATCAGCAAGATCATCTTGAGCTGGATCTCAGCACAGGTTACAGGATCGCCTGTACATAGGTCCACCTCGGCTGCTAGGTCCTTAAGTCGTGCATAGAAGTCTGAGAATGATTCCCCAGAAGCTTGTTTGCAGGATAGCAGTTCCCTGCGACGCAAAGCTTCATTGCGGAGGCCACGGAAATGACTCTGCAAGGCGTCTAAGACCTCTTTCACTGACATGGAGGAATCAGGGGGAATGGCTAGCGTGTGCTCTAGGAGGCGTTGGACTTCGAGGGAAATGCACGATCTTAATTGGATGAGTTGTTTATGAGGGGGCATTCGGTTGAGGTCAGACATGACAGCAAAGTCTTCGAAACGACGTCGCCATTGACGGTATACTTGATATGTTGCATCAGATTGAAGGGGTGGGGGGCTGGTAACTGAAGACTTGCTGTGCAGGGGTGTGCTCGGGACGGCAAGCGGTGGAGGAGGCACGGAGAGGTCGACGAGAGTTGAGACTGGAGCAGGTGGTTGAGAAGGCACTGAGGTATACCCAAGGGGGCTAGGTGACGTGTGAGGAGGCGTTGTCTGAAGGATAGATGAAGAGGCTGAAGCTGGCGAATTGGTTGTGGCAGCTGGTGAAGTCGTCCTCGTTGTCAGCAATTCCAATAGTCCCAGGAATTTGTGGGTATCAGCTTGGTGTTGTTGTTGAAGTTGAAGACGGTAAGCTGATTCCTCTGACTGTCTTGACAATTCCTCTTGACGTCTTGACAATTCCTCTTGACGTCTTGACAATTCCTCTTGACGTCGTTTTTCCTCCTCTAATTGACGTCTTTGGGCTTCCTTCTCTTGGGAAACTTGTAGGAAGTGAATTAACTGACGTATATCCTGGCTCCCATCCTTTGAATTTGGCGCGCTCGGCGTGTGAGGCGTGAGGGGGGGTGGGAGGGTCTGTGAGGCTTCGTCTTCCTCATAATCCTCATCTAAATTTCCCAGCAAATCGTCGTGGTCAGACATCTCGTGTTTGGTATGGTTGCGATGGGAAAGACAAGGAGAATAAGGTGAAGTGCTATGTTTTCGTCAATGTACTTGCTTAAGTGCAGGAACTGGCGGGCAAGTAAAAGAGTATTGACTAATATTTGTGGAGTGAGAGAAGGCGGCTGGCAGCGGTGTACTCCGCGCGCCCGGGCGGGGCTGGTGGTGACTCAGTCAGGGGGAGTCAGTCAGTGGCTTCTAGGCCTACGTGGACGGGGGGTGTATGCCGGAGGTGCTGTCTTGGAGACTGGGCTGAAGGCGTCTCTGCTACCTGTAGGGCCGCAGAGACATAGCAAACAGACATAAAAGGCACTGCACTTCACTTAGGGCACTTCACAAGGTCACAAAGCACTTTAAATCCAGGGGCACCGTGGAGTATATCTTCTGGGCGGGAAACAGAGGAGGCCGGGGTACAGACTAGGCCGGCTTTTGCAACTTGTGAACTGTCGTGTTGGAGCTACTCAACTGCGCCATGTGGTGGGATGAAATCCTAGACAAGGTTCTTCAAACTCCAGAGCACGAGCAGTAGATATATTCAATAAGTGGTACAAGACTTGGCGTGATAGCCGACCGATACAGAAGCGGGAACTAGGGACCCCGGGCCGTGTGTAGGCCGAGGCTGATCTGAGGCAAGTTGTCTAGCTGGGCAAGGAGAGTTGCTAGACATCACTAGGACAATAAATGAGGTCTTCTAATTACTCGACTAGCGCGGTACAGACATAGTATATCGGGACATAGTGAGTGAACATAGGCATTAGACATAAGCATAGATATCAGACATGCTATGATAATATGGTAATACAGACATGTGAATAAATGGTATAATGAATGGTAACAGAGTCCTGCCGTCAGGCGTGTTCACATATCTTGGTACCCACATATCTATACAATACCCAACCCCTATTGCTCATATAAGCATCCAACCTATGTTTGAAGCTATCCAGCGTATTCGAGTTAATGTTGATATTTGGTAACTTGTTCCATTCATCCACTACTCTGTTTCCAAACCAGTGTTTACCTATTTCACGCCTAAATCTAAATTTGTCTAATTTAAAACCATTGTTACGAGTTTGCTCCTGGTTGGATAGTGTGAGTACCTTTGTAATGTCCCCTTTGTTTAACCCTGACTTCCATTTATACACCTCTATCATGTCGCTCCTCACTCTACGTCTCTCGAGGGAGTGCAAATTAAAATGCTTTAACCTGTCTCTGTACTCAAGGTTCCTAATGTCAGAGATTAGTCTTGTCATTCTCCTCTGGATTCTTTCCAAGGATTCTATATCCATTCTGTAATACGGTGACCAGAACTGAACTGCATAATCCAGGTGAGGTCTCACAAGTGCTAGATATAATTTTAAGATGACCTCTCTAGTCTTGTAACTAACACTCCTTTGTATGAACCCAAGTACTTTATTAGCCTTGTTACGAGCAAAAACACATTGTTTACTTGGCTTAAGATTCCTACTTATCATTACTCTTAAATCTCTCTCGCAGTCGAATTCCACAATGGCATCGTTGATCATCTGGCAACTGGTTTTCCTGTTTACATCTCCTATACTGAGTACTTTACATTTGTCGACATTGAATTTCATCTGCCATTTTTCCGACCATTCGAAAAATTTGTTTAGATCTTTCTGTAGTTTTGCAGAGTCCTCGTCAGATTTAATTACATGTCCTATTTTAGTGTCATCAGCAAATTTACTTATGTTGCTGTCTATGCCGATATCTATGTCGTTAATGTATATAATAAATAATAATGGTCCAAGTACTGAGCCTTGGGGAACTCCACTAGTGACGTTGCTCCAATGCAATTTAGTGCCGTTTATGCTCACTCGTTGTTTCCTGTCCCGTAACCACGCCCTAATCCATTTAAGGATATTACCTTTGATGCCATGCCCCTCTACCTTTCTAATTAGTGTTTCGTGGGGGACTCTGTCGAAGGCTTTGCTAAAGTCGAGATATACCACATCATAATTGTGCCCCTCGTCCACCGATTCGAAAACTGATGAAAAGAATGTTAATAGATTAGTTAGACATGAACGCCCGCTTGTGAAGCCATGTTGGGAATCATTGATCAACTTGTGCTTCTCTAGGTGGTTTCGAAGAGTTTGAAATGATTGATTCTAGAAATTTGCCTACTATTGATGTTAGACTGATTGGGCGGTAGTTAGAGGATAGTGATCTATCCCGCTTCTTGAAAATCGGTATAACATTCGCTAACCTCCAGGATTCTGGTACTACACCTGTTTTTAATGACATGTTAAACAACTTCTCTAAGGGCATACTAAGCTTTTCCTTACATACCTTTAATACTCTGGCAAATATCTCATCGGGACCAGGTGACATATTAGGCTTCAGTTTGTCTATTTGCATATTAACATCGTTACTAGTCACTACTATCTCACTTAATTTATTTTCTTCACTATCTCTGAATAGAGTCGGTGCCTCGGGTACCATGTTTAAATTTTCGGTGGTGAAAACTGTTGAAAAATATTTATTCAGATTATTGCTCATTTCTCCGTCGTTATCAGTGAGCTCGCCGGTATCTGAACGTATTGGTCCAATCTTATCTTGTGTTTTAGTTTGATACATTTGGTAGAATCCTTTGGGGTTTGTCTTCGCCTCCCCTGCTATCTTCAGTTCATTATTCCTCTTTGCTTTTCCTTTCTCATTCTTAACCCTACCGGCCAATACCTTATAACACTCCCGGAGGTAAATTTCGCTACGATTTATCCTTCTACCTATAGCCTTCCTTTAGCCAATAATGTTCTTTAAATAATTATTTGTCCATTTAGGGTCATTGTTGTCTGATCTGAGTTTTTTGTATGGTATATTCTGCCTTTGTGCATTAAGTAACTCATTATATAAATTGTCATGGAACTCGGCAATCACAGATCGCATTATCAGGTCGGTGTCATCTGTCAGGTTCACACCCAAGCGCGATACCCCCTCTCTCAGCTACCTCTTTAAACTACACCCAAGCGCGATACCCCCTCTCTCAGCTGCCTCTTTAAACTATCAAAGTTTGCCCTTCTAAAATCTCTGACTTTATTGGCATTCTCCTTACGTCTGCCCTGAAAATCTAACTGGAATCTAATTTCTTTGTGATCGCTGTTTGCAAGTTCGTTCCCTACCTCGACATTGCTAATGAGGTTTTCTCTGTTCGACAGAACTAAATCGAGTATATTATTACCCCGTGTGGGTTCGGTTATATGTTGACTTAGGAAACAGTCCTGGATCGTTTCGAGGAAATCCTCTGATACTGAGTTACCCGTAAGGTCAGTCCAATCTATTTGGCCAAGGTTAAAATCGCCTACTATACAGACTTTGTTGTGTATGGAAGCCCTGCGCATTTCATCCCAGATAAGTCGCTCCTTAACTCTATCAAGATTGGGAGGTCTATATATTACTCATATGATTAATTTTTCCTTACCGTCGATTAATTCTTTCCAAATTGTTTCTGTATTCCGCTCAGTTTTTATTTCCTTATTTATTTCACACTTCAGATTATCCCTGACATAGATTGCTACTCCGCCTCCTTTCCTGGACGGCCTATCGGTATGGAACAATTTGAAATCCGCAATTTGGTATTCGACAGGTAACTCACGTGAGTCTAGGTTGATCCATGTTTCAGTGAATGCTATTATATCGATTTTTTCGGTACATACCAAGGCCCTAATACCCCTAGCAGTTGAAAGACTTCGATATCTTTTGAACTGCCCCCTCTAGAGACCCAGCCAGGATTGCCACCCCATCCCAAGACAGGTGTACCCCATCCCTAGCGTAAAGGTCCCTTCTGCCGTAGAAGTTGTCCCAGTTGTCAATGAATGGGACTGATATTGACTTGCAATATCCGTCAATATGGCCGTTGACACCAACTGCCCTTGACAACCATTCATTGCTAACTCTCCTTCTAGGCAGGACACCACATATGATAGGGATACCTCCCTTAGCCCTAATACGATCTATAGCTGTCTTGGACTTATCAAGAAGCTTTTCACTCCTACACCTGCCAATATCATTGCCTCCTGCACTGAGGCAGATAATGGGTTTGTTCCCATTACCAGACAAGACATTGTCCATCCTGTCAACTATATCCCCCACCCCAGCCCCTGACAAACACACCCTCATCCAATTTTTATTTTTACCACAAAAGGGTCTGTCCAAGTACCTTACCTGTGAGTCACCAACAATTAAAGTTTTTATACCTACCTTGTCGCCCCGACCCTGACTGTACTAACGTCCAATTCGTCTATCAAAGGACTTAACGAGTTGGTACACTTAGCTGTTGTTGTTGTCGTTTCCTTGGTGTGTTTCTTCACCACCAGTTTGGTCGTCCCTCTCCTCACAACCTTCCATTCCCCAGAGTTATCGTCATTCACCGGTTTTCCTTGTCTCGTTTATTCCTTCCTCCTTGCTATCTCTTCCTTTAATTTCAAGTTTCTTCCTCTAATTTCAGGTTTTTTTCCTTGGTACTCTATAACTCGGCCCACAGAAGGGCGTAACCCCGTTCCCAAGTAGCACTAGCCATATCTGATAATTATCCCCGGGAGCAGAGCTAAGCAGCCGTGACCTTTCCTCCAGTGAGGTCAGAACGCAAACAGACTGTCTCCTTTCCACACACACACACATAAATACATACATGCAAATAAATCAATGTATGTGTGCGTGATACATGTGTGTGCTCATAACCACAAATGAAAAAGAAAAGACGAAATTCCCAAGTGCTTTCGTGTAATTCGCATCTCTGTTCACCCCTGAATCTGTAAATTGTACGAAAGCGCTTGGGTATTGTGTTTTTTTTTTCATTTGTGGTTACCTGCTCATACATGCACACATGGTACTAATATTACAAATACTCAATTACTGTACCTGTTGTTTAAGCAGATTTTAATGGTTCAGTTAGTTATAGTCACTTTACGTTACTAGACGGTGACAGTTGCCAGTTATTGTTTTTGTTCACTGTAGTACACTGCCGGGGAGTAGGAACACCTACACCATACACTGTACCGGGGATTTAAGAACTTCTGTTCATTTACGTATTTATCTTCCTTCATTATTGCCAACACTGCTGCCTGTATCTGTCCTGATGCACAGAGTTTGCCACTAGTACAGCGAGGGTCACATACAACACTGTATCTCTTGGGTAACCACAAAGGGTGCAGGAACACGTTTCCACCACTGTACACTGATTCAGCCACGAGTACAGCGGCGCACACTACACTGTATCTGCCCTGATACACTGAGTCTGGGTGTATAGTACATACAACACGTGTGGTAGACGAAAGTGTTTAGAAAACTCGTGTGTGTCACTAATCCTTCTGGCGTCGCTTCGTGCTGTAGCTTGACCTTCAGGAGTCAGGCGGGATAGCTGGGACAGTGGGAGAGCTGGGAATCTGGTGGTACCTTGTTAGTGTTGCCAGCTACCCTTAATGACCAGATTTGTTTATTTTATCTCTATTGTATTTCATTATACAAATATCTAGTCTTCATTAACCTTAACTACTGAATATATTGATGTTTTTTAATATATGTTGCGGTATTTTCTCATTATTACTTCTTAAACAGGATGTATAAATGCGTTATTGTTGAAGTTATTGTTAATGTTGTCAGATCCTAAGTGTGATGTCATTAATGGCTGGAAGTGTCAGGAAGGTGATACAAAAAGTCACCATTAATATATCTTGTACACCTGTAAGTGATGATCTTTATATAAACCTTCTAAATTAAACCTGGTGTGAGAATAAGTTTATCGCAGACAATGTTGTGTTGGTACCACTGGCTTGTTGACAGATATCAAGAGAGAAATTAACTCAAAACGTTTCTATTCTTTCGTCATAAAATAAGTCCACTTAACCAAAATTTATATCACTACATAATATAGATAATTTATTAACATATATATATGAAACCATATTCCTATACAAATTACAGACATTTACATAGGAATTTAATACATCAATAAACAGTCGGGGAATACCACAAGGGGGGGAGCTGTCTTTACTGTGAACTTTGTTGTTTGTTTTGTTTTGTTTTCTTTGTTGATTTATCCAGATGTTAAAATATTTTACCATAAAAATAATTCCATCACTGAGTATGATAATATTATTTGTTATTTACAGTATATAAATTGGTTGAGAAAATATAATAATCTTTGAGGTCCCAATTTCTCCCCTACCATCACCCCATATCATATCTTATATTTATTTACGTTATCAAGTTTTCACTTATAGAAACGTGAAAACATTTAAGTTGGTAGTGTTGACTGATCTCTCTCTCTCTCTCTCTCTCTCTCTCTCTCTCTCTCTCTCTCTCTGTCTCTTATACAATCACTATACTTAAAGGGAAAATTTCTATAAGAGTTTGGGGCTAAAGCGTTACTAAGGAAGGCTGAAGGATTACTAAGGGGTCGAGGCCCAATAAAGGTTAAGGGTTACTAAATGTTGAGACATCTAATTAAAAGGCTCAAGGCTTTAAAGGGTAAACCCAAGGCTACAATAACTAAGGGCCAACACCACTCCTTCAGGGGATTAACTGGAGATTTAGGGATTAACAAGAGGGATTAAGGTTCTCTGCCCCCTAATCCCTATGGGGCGATCCTGCTCATGATTCTTTATTGTTATGTATTAATTAGTGGCGCGGTGAACACTCGACCAGGTGTGTCATTACCCCGGTTTACTTTATGTTATGGTAAACTAAGTATTGTGTCAGGGTAAAGGTAAACTAATTCCGAGTATTAAGGTAAAACACACACACACACACACACACACACACCTCCTTCCACCACACACACACACACACACACACACACACACACACACACACACACCAGTGCCCAAGTCAACCAGCCCACAATCCTTAAATCAGCTACGACCTATTGCAATCACCCCAATACCCAGCCTAATCTGTGAAAGTTTTGTGTTCGACTGAGCTTATGCTGATATTGCAGGAGTCGTAGACCCTCAGCAATTTGGCAACATGAAAACTTCCTCCACCACCCACTGTCTTGTCAGCTTTCTCGATTACATATACCGCCATCTCGAGAAACGAAAAACGTCTGTAGCTGTCGCCTTCATTGATTTCACTAAAGCGTTCGACCTAGTCGACCACAATATAATCATCAGCAAAGCTATTGACCTCGGGCTTCGGAGAAGTCTCATACCATGGCTTACAGACTTCCTCAGTGACCGACGCCAAGCTGTACGCTTCCGAGGGGCTGTCTCCACCTTTCAGTCACTCACCTGTGGCGTCCCCCAAGGCACCAAGATGGGACCACTCTGCTTCCTTATGCTCATCAATGATGCCCTAAGAGAAACCCCTGCTCGCTGGAAATATGTCGACGACTCCACCATTGGGATCAGCGTCAACAATTCTGCTCCCAACTATACCGCCCTTCAGGATTTATTGAACAGTCTCCAAAACTGGGCCACCAACAACCATGTCACCATCAACCATACCAAGACCATGGTTATGCACATCAACCTCTCCTCCGACAT
Source organism: Homarus gammarus (assembly GCA_958450375.1). Classification (NCBI taxonomy): domain Eukaryota; kingdom Metazoa; phylum Arthropoda; class Malacostraca; order Decapoda; family Nephropidae; genus Homarus; species Homarus gammarus. Next base: position 401,676 of record CAUDMG010002752.1, on the reverse strand, counting down.
TGTCCCACCTCCTTCCATTACTCTAGGTCCGAACACACTCCAGGTTGTAGATTCCACGAAGCTCCTCGGCGTCACCATAGACAACAAACTAAATTGGAAACCACACGTCAGTGAAGTTGTCAAATCCTCCAGTTTCCGTCTCCACCTCCTCCGCCGACTCAAGTCCCTCGGAGTTCCTGCACACGAGCTCCTCAGTGTTTACACAACATTCATACTTCCCAAGCTCACCTATGCCTCCCCCACCTGGTCTTCCTCCCTAAATGCCACACAACGTAAACACCTAGAAAAAGTGCAAAAGAGGGCATGCAAGATTATTCTCTCCCCTTCCTACTCCACATATCAAGAAGCGCTCAACACACTGACCCTTTCGACTCTCACTGACCATCACCACGACCTCATCTGCAAATTTGGTAAGAAGCTTCTACACCATCCCCGACACCGGCTCCTACTACCACCTGAGATCCCTTGTCCGAGAATTGCTGTTCGACACCACAACCGCATCCAGCCCATACGTGCACGAACTGATCGCTATAAGAACAGCCCAGTCCCAACCATTGTAAAAATTATCAATAACTTGTAATAAATCAGTGTATTCACTCCCAGTAAACACTGCTCCTTACACTGTCACTATGTTGAAATGAACTGTAGTCTGAGCTTTTCCCCATCTAAGTTATTATATGTCTTATTTGTGTCACTTATGTTACTTGTATATTATTTGTAATTCGCAACCCATTCCCCAAATATGTAACTGTATATTTTCAGCCTTTTGGCTGCCAAGCTCTTTCAATAAACCGTTAATTATTATTATTTATTATTTACACCTCCCCCCACCACACACACACACACACACACACACACACACACACACACACCTCCCCCCCACCACACACACCTCCCCCCACCACACTACACACACCTCCCCCACCATATATCACTCTCCCACCACACACACACACCTACCCCCACCCCTCCACACACACCCCTCCCCCAACCTCCCCTCACCACACACACACACATCTCCTCATACTCTCGCCAGCGTCACATCTAGAAGCCTCCAGATATAATTACAAACAAAATTTCCTCACATATTGCGTGTGGGAACTGCCGCCGCTGTACTTAACTCAGCCGTGAATGGTAAGGTAGAGCCGTATTTACTCACTATTAATGATGGCTGCATGTAAATGAGAAGAGATTGAGAGGTGTGAAGGCTTCCTGTCTCCGCTGTAGTCCTCACTAAACCCGCGTCAAAGTACAGTTCATGGTGATGGAGGTGACGATTAAATGTGTATCACCTCCAGGTTCGTGTGTGTGTGGGGGGGGGGGGGAAGTGTGTGTGTGGGGGGGAGGGAGTGTGTGTGTGGGGGGGAGTAAGTGTGTGTGTGTGGGGGGGTGGAGTGTGTGTGTGGGGGGTTAAGTGTGTGTGTGTGTGGGAGGGGGTAAGTGTGTGTGTGGGGGGGGTAAGTGTGTGTGTGTGTGGGAGGGGGTAAGTGTGTGTGTGTGTGTAGGGGGGTGTATGTGGGGGGAGTGTGTGTGTGGGGAGAGTAAGTGTGTGTGTGCGGGGGGGTAAGTGTGTGTGTGTGGGGGGGAGCAAGTGTGTGTGTGGGGGGGGCTAAGTGTGTGTGTGTGGGGGGGAGTAAGTGTGTGTGTGTGTGTGGGGGGGAGTAAGTGTGTGTGTGGGGTGGGTAAGTGTGTGTGTGTGTGGGGGGGTAAGTGTGTGTGTGTGGGGGATAAGTGTGTGTGTGTGTGTGTGTGTGTGTGTGTGTGTGTGAGCATCAATGGATGCAAATCTGTCACAGACCCACCACAACCACACTCCCACCACAACCACACACCCACCACAACCACACTCCCACCACAACCACACTCCTATCACAACCACACACACACCACAACCACACACCTACCGCAACCACACACCCACCATAACCACACTCCTATCACAACCACACACCCACCACAACCACACACCCACCATAACCACACACCCACCACAGCCACACTCCTATCACAACCACACCCGCACCACAGCCACACACACACCCACCACAACCACACACCCACCACAACCACACACCCACCGCAACCACACACCCACCACAACCACACACCCACCACAACCACATACCTACCACAGCCACACTCCTATCACAACCACACACCCACCACAACCACACACCCACCATAACCACACACCCACCACAGCCACACTCCTATCACAACCACACCCGCACCACAGCCACACACACACCCACCACAACCACACACCCACCACAACCACACACCCACCGCAACCACACACCCACCACAACCACACACCCACCACAACCACATACCTACCACAGCCACACTCCTATCACAACCACACACCCACCACAACCACACACCCACCATAACCACACACCCACCACAACCACACTCCTATCACAACCACACCCGCACCACAGCCACACACACCCACCACAACCACACACCCACCACAACCACAGAGCCGTCAGCTGATCATCAGAGTAAAGTCTTAACCACAACTCCCCGCCATTAAGTCGTCGGAGGTAAAAAAAATACTCGTGAAAAGTTTCTTTACTGTTGAAACTTTTACGACGATGTGACCTAAAAAATTTAATAAACCCGGAGTGAGAGGAAGATTGTGTGGGAGGAAGATTGTGTGGGAGGAAGATTGTGTGGGAGGAAGATTGTGTGGGAGGAAGATTGTGTGGGAGGAAGATTGTGTGGGAGGAAGATTGTGTGGAAGGAAGATTGTGTGGGAGGAAGATTGTGAGGGAGGAATATTGTGAGGGAAGAAGATTGTGAGGGAAGAAGATTGTGAGGGAGGAAGATTGTGTGGGAGGAATATTGTGAGGGAGGAAGATTGTGTGGGAAGAAGATTGTGAGGGAGGAAGATTGTGTGGGAGGAATATTGTGAGGGAGGAAGATTGTGTGGGAGGAATATTGTGAGGGAGGAAGATTGTGTGGGAAGAAGATTGTGAGGGAAGAAGATTGTGTGGGAAGAAGATTGTGAGGGAGGAAGATTGTGTGGGAGGAAGATTGTGAGGGAGGAATATTGTGAGGGAGGAAGATTGTGTGGGAGGAAGATTGTGTGGGAGGAAGATTGTGTGGGAGGAAGATTGTGTGGGAGGAAGATTGTGTGGAAGGAAGATTGTGTGGGAGGAAGATTGTGAGGGAGGAATATTGTGAGGGAAGAAGATTGTGTGGGAAGAAGATTGTGAGGGACGAAGATTGTGTGGGAGGAATATTGTGAGGGAGGAAGATTGTGTGGGAGGAAGATTGTGTGGGAGGAAGATTGTGTGGAAGGAAGATTGTGTGGGAGGAAGATTGTGAGGGAGGAATATTGTGAGGGAAGAAGATTGTGTGGGAAGAAGATTGTGAGGGAGGAAGATTGTGTGGGAGGAATATTGTGAGGGAGGAAGATTGTGTGGGAGGAAGATTGTGTGGGAGGAAGATTGTGTGGAAGGAAGATTGTGTGGGAGGAAGATTGTGAGGGAGGAATATTGTGAGGGAAGAAGATTGTGTGGGAAGAAGATTGTGAGGGAGGAAGATTGTGTGGGAGGAATATTGTGAGGGAGGAAGATTGTGTGGGAGGAAGATTGTGTGGGAGGAAGATTGTGTGGAAGGAAGATTGTGTGGGAGGAAGATTGTGAGGGAGGAATATTGTGAGGGAAGAAGATTGTGTGGGAAGAAGATTGTGAGGGAGGAAGATTGTGTGGGAGGAATATTGTGAGGGAGGAAGATTGTGTGGGAGGAAGATTGTGTGGGAGGAAGATTGTGTGGGAGGAAGATTGTGTGGAAGGAAGATTGTGTGGGAGGAAGATTGTGAGGGAGGAATATTGTGAGGGAAGAAGATTGTGTGGGAAGAAGATTGTGAGGGAGGAAGATTGTGTGGGAGGAATATTGTGAGGGAGGAAGATTGTGTGGGAGGAAGATTGTGTGGGAGGAAGATTGTGTGGGAGGAAGATTGTGTGGAAGGAAGATTGTGTGGGAGGAAGATTGTGAGGGAGGAATATTGTGAGGGAAGAAGATTGTGTGGGAAGAAGATTGTGAGGGAGGAAGATTGTGTGGGAGGAATATTGTGAGGGAGGAAGATTGTGTGGGAAGAAGATTGTGAGGGAGGAAGATTGTGTGGGAGGAATATTGTGAGGGAGGAAGATTGTGTGGGAAGAAGATTGTGAGGGAGGAAGATTGTGTGGGAGGAATATTGTGAGGGAGGAAGATTGTGAGGGAAGAAGATTGTGTGGAAGGAAGATTGTGTGGGAAGAAGATTGTGTGGGAGGAAGATTGTGTGGAAGGAAGATTGTGTGGGAAGAAGATTGTGTGGGAGGAAGATTGTGTGGGAAGAAGATTGTGTGGGAGGAAGATTGTGTGGGAGGAAGATTGTGAGGGAGGAAGATTGTGAGGGAAGAAGATTGTGAGGGAAGAAGATTGTGTGGAAGGAAGATTGTGTGGGAAGAAGATTGTGTGGGAGGAAGATTGTGTGGGAAGAAGATTGTGTGGGAAGAAGATTGTGTGGGAGGAAGATTGTGTGGGAAGAAGATTGTGTGGGAAGAAGATTGTGTGGGAGGAAGATTGTGTGGGAAGAAGATTGTGTGGAAGGAAGATTGTGTGGGAAGAAGATTGTGTGGGAGGAAGATTGTGTGGGAAGAAGATTGTGTGGGAAGAAGATTGTGTGGGAGGAAGATTGTGTGGGAAGAAGATTGTGTGGGAAGAAGATTGTGTGGGAGGAAGATTGTGTGGGAAGAAGATTGTGTGGAAGGAAGATTGTGTGGGAAGAAGATTGTGTGGGAGGAAGATTGTGTGGGAAGAAGATTGTGTGGGAAGAAGATTGTGTGGGAGGAAGATTGTGTGGGAAGAAGATTGTGTGGGAGGAAGATTGTGAGGGAGGAAGATTGTGAGGGAAGAAGATTGTGAGGGAAGAAGATTGTGTGGGAGGAAGATTGTGTGGGAAGAAGATTGTGAGCGTAGAAGATTGTGTGGGAGGAAGATTGGAAGGGAGAGCTCCAGCAGGTGGCCACAGTGCAGGTCCAGCAGATGGTCACAGACTCACAGTACAGGCCCAGCAGGTGGCCACAGAGCAGGTCCAGCAGGTGGCCACAGAGCAGGTCCAGCAGGAGGCCACAGAGCAGGTCCAGCAGGTGGCCACAGGTGAAGGGTCAAGCCAGAGTCTTTGACAACTGGTGTCCATCAGCGCCATGTTGACTTTCTCTCCCTGTTCTTGTTGACTGTCAACTGACTGTGTTGACTGTTACACTTGCTAGAATACCAGTCATGCTTCACACCGACTATCCACATCACCTCACAGCACCTCACAACTTCACAGTGTGCAGTAAAACATTATTTTTTACTGTAGTCTGCATTTGTGACTAGTGTCAGCGCCAGCCGGAGCTCCGATGTTTCAACAGCCAATGAGAGAAGCAAATACGAGATGACAACACAAAACAAAACAAATATTCGAACTGTGATTGGCTCTTCAAACTAAGTACTAATCGCTGAGAGCCAATTAACGTCAACATTTACACACTGGTGTAGATTGTGAAAATAATACCTCTACTCCCATGAGATTCAATAGTACCCTGTTAATATTTACACAGTCACATTACACGAGAAAACGGAAGTGGAAAACCTTTAGATAACAGAGTACCGTGAAGAAATGAGTTATTATAACACAGTAAGGTTACCAAGCACAAAATCAGTCTCTCGGACACTTGAGAAGTCGAGAGAAGCTGTGAGGTGACCCATCGTGGAAGATCAGCCGCAGTATAAGTAATATAGTTTCTAATCATTAAATGTACAATCACGATATAGGAGATATACAGTAGTTATGATGAAAGTATTGGGGTAAGACACACTATAAATATATGTACCATTTTAGTGCTTTAGTCTAACAAAATCAGTGATGGCATTATAATAATAGTGAGGAGGCAAATTCTTTATTTTTATTTATTTTTACAAATTTAACAATATAACAACAAAGAAGTATTAATATGTTTGATAGGTAATGAATTGTCTTATTACACTCTATGAGTTCAGTCAACTTGGAGTATAACTTGGGGTGCCGCTGCCCTACGAGACGAGAGACTGAGTAATTCAGTTTGACGGCCGGTTAGTCTGTGCGTATAGAATTGCCGTCCTTATGTAGGGGACGTAAATAAAGACCTGAAAACTACAAAAGTATAATGATTTACTTATGGGTGTTTAACTTAATACTGTATAAGATTCCTCACGAGGCCAACAATATGTCAGATAAGTTCCCTGATGGAGGTGACCTGTCGTGAGGTATACCCAGATCTGCCACCCACCACGGCCTCATAGATTCGTCACTACAGAAGCAGACGTTGGTGTTGTCCAGGCAATAGAGTCCTCTGGTGGTATAGATCTCCAGAGTGCCGATATCATGGACACCAGAAGAACTGAGGGAGGCACTGTGGGTGGCATTAATGGCACAGCTCCAGGAAGAGTAACAGCGAGTGCCATGACATCATTACGTGGTACAGTTCACAGACGTCACCTGACCAACACACAGGAGGGCTCACTAGGACATGTTTACCAGGGTTAAGTTAGGTTAGGTTAGGTTCGTTTTAGTTAGGTCAGGTTTATTTTGGTTAGTGTGTGTGTGTGTGTGTGTGTGTGTGTGTGGTGAATATTGGGTTGTTTTAGTTGTGTTCTGAGTATTGAGTTGTGAATGTTTGTGTTGTGAGTGTTGTATGGGCGTGTTGTTACCCTTCCTGGACAGACTCACAAGCATCTAGGGAGACAAACAATCACTTTTGACTCCATGGTGGTGTGGTCGTCTTGGGAGTATGGTCGTCGTGATAGTGTAATCGTTCTAGTACTGTGGTCATCGTGATAGTGCGGTCGTCCTATTAATGTGGTCGTTCTATTAGTGTGGTCTTTCTAGTACTGTGATCGTCGTTTTCGTGTGATCATTCTAGTAGTATGGTCGTAGAATGGACGTCGTGCCAGGTATTTCAACAATCCTTTATGGCATTAATTACATTCCTTCAATTACAACTCAAAGTGACCCGGAGTTATATTGGATTCAGTTTTTATCTCTCGTGAAGGGGAGCCTACTCGTGTACACCGGGCCATACATCACCGTGTCTGTCTGTGAGTATGTGTCTGTGTGTGCATCTGTCTGTCCAGCCGTTCTGACCCAATTTGATTTGAGGATTACAATAGACTGATGGACGGGCTAACAGACAGGTAGACGTAGAGCTAGGCAAACAGACGGATGGACAGACTGACAAACAGGCAGGCATACAGACAGAAAAACAGATAGTGGAAAAATAGACAGATACATAGACTTACATACAGACAGGCGAAGACAGAGGCTGGAAGAAACAGAGAAACAGACTTAAAGAGAAAGAAAGAGACAGATAGACAGACACAGAGACTGACAGAACGATAGACAAACACAAAGCCAGACAGGTAGAGTTCGTGGAAGAAGACATCTCAAAAGCCAGGAGTATAGACTGGGTGTCAAGCAGCCATCATGTAGCCATTACCCATGCCTCCGTTTGGTCATGAATATATGTTATTATTGTCCTGCTCTGAAAGGTAAACATTACATCATGTTTTACTGATGCTGCTGAAGCTAGTGGTCAGATGTGGAGGATATTTTAGGGAGATGAGAATACAGCCATAGGAAGATGATCTCATTCATGATAGGTGGATGTGAATGCTGGTCCCATAGGCGTAATGACGGAGCGTTTGGGACAGGATAGATGCAACACATTTTATGCTAAGCCTTCGTTACACAAGGAGGTGGCGTGGGCAACACTGCACTCAACCACCTTCATTTCATTAACTGTAAAGTCAGTTACCCATTTATAGCGGGATGGACTGGTATGACCGGGGATCGAACCAACGATTCTCAGGACGGGAGACAGGCGCTCTGGGCACTACACTTTCCTCGTAACTGGTATATACTTAAGAGCATATCTGATCGACTTGAAGTAAAGTACAGATATAATAAGTTTGCTTGGCTTTAAAATCAACGTAAGACTTTCCCATTAAGAGAAACTGGTCTTGTTATAGCACAAGTTCAGGGACAAATTATCTCACAGAGTGTTTGAGGACCCTGACTAGAGGTGGCGTCTGTTGTAGCTGACGCTGAAGTGCCTCCCTCCTACTGGCAGGTCTTGAGGTAGCTGTCAAGTTCAATTATGTCACCACTAAATTTCCCGGAATGTGGTCGTGACAACCTTGTGACAGAGGTGTCATAGGATATTGTGTACGGTGAGAGTGTCTGTCACTGATGTCATGTACCCTCGCGGCCTCTAAGTGGCACTCAGGAGCCTTGATGGAGTGGCACCGGGTGATGCCATCATGGAGATTAGATTCCCATGACGTGTGAGTGATGACCAGAGTTATAGGTCACAATCGAGGCTCTCCATTAACCGATCCTTGGAAGGTCATCCTTGGCCTCACACCTTACCTAAAAGGTCATCCTTGGCCTCACACCTTACCTAAAAGGTCATCCTTGGCCTCACACGTTAACCTTAGGGAGGTCATCCTTGGCCTCACACCTTATCTAAAAGGTCATCCTTGGCCTCACACATTAGCCTTAGGGAGGTCATCCTTGGCCTCACACATTAACCTTAGGGAGGTCATCCTTGGCCTCACACCTTATCCTAGGAGGTCATCCTTGGCCTCACACCTTACCCGAGGAGTTCATCCATGGCCTCATACAATAGTCTTAAGGAGGTCATCCTTGGCCTCACATCATAGTCTTAGGGAGAGAGAGAGAGAGAGAGAGAGAGAGAGAGAGAGAGAGAGAGTCAGTCCACCACCACCACACATCACCATTAACAAGTATCTCACTAACACCCGCTGTACACAAAGATACACCCAGGTGTCGGCGCCTTGGGGGTGAACAACACATCCTCACTTTGATATACAGACCAGGTGTATACTGCCTTTGTTTTGGTCCTTCGTGACGTTTATGAATGTGTATAGAGGGAGTGAAATATTAATTCATACGTGTTATGAACATGTATGAATATAACCATAATCATACTGTACATACAGTATACATACATACATACATACATACATACATGCATACATACATACATTACCAGTTAAGACAGATTTAATGGGTTGTCGTAAGTTAGTATGTACGACCTTTAATAGACTGTGAAATCAGACAGGCATAAAGAAAGAGACAGACATACAAAGAGAGACAGACAGAGGCACAGACATAATACAGAGACAGAAACAGACACACACTGAGAGACATGCGCATAGACAGAAAGAGACAGAGTGACAGACATATAGACAGAAAAATTGACAGACAGAAACCGACAGACATTGACAGACAAACATATAAAGAGACAGACAGACAAAGATAAACTAGTAACAAAATGTGAGAGAATTATTACACTGGCACAGGAAGACACCCGACATTACACCAGCGGCAGCGAAGTGTAAAAGAGAGAAGAAAAAACAACTTTCTCTATGCTTTCCATTGTGAGGATAGGAAAGCCTTTTGCTCTCCCTAGTGAAAGGAGAGAGGAAAGGCTGTTGGCTCTTACTGTGAGGAGAGGAAGAGAGCGTGAGGAGAGCGTTGAGAGAAGGAGAGGAAGATGTTAAGTCAACAAATGGATGAAGGAAAATATTTTGGATTCGTATTAAATGCAGGAAAGGATATGTTTTGATGTGGAGTGGCTTACACATCTGGGTATACTTGGTTTACTTACACATATGTGATGTTCAGATGTCCGTGTGTACGTTGAAGTTCATTTCAAACATTTAAGGTTTTAAGAACGAATTGAAATTATTTTTTGCCACATAGATCGGCTAGTTTATTGAGCACCCCATACTCGTGCCTGTGAGCGGTTGTGCAAAAGGATTATAGTCGAGGTCACAAAGGGTGTGTATAACAGTCCCCAGTGGTCAGGATATTATGGCATTAAGTGTTACAGAGTATTTCAGATACATTGTTTTTTAGGTTCTGTACAGTACATAAAGGGTGACTTATTCACAGCTGCGTGAGTACAGCAGTGTGAGGCAATATGTCTGACCGCACATTTTGTTATTCACATCTGCGTGAGAGGTATTTAAGCACATTGTGTGTTTGGTTCTATACATGGGAAATAATAGAGCTACTAAGTGTAAAAAAGTGGACACAATCTTAATATGTCGGCTATCTTGCCATTAGAGATGAAGTGTTGTGCCATTTCACACACAGTTTGCTTGGACCTGTCCCTAAAAGGTTCTTTCCTCACACAGTCGAGGACGTAGTGTTGGAGTGTGTGGCCATATGTATGGCCACACACTTTACATTTAGTTTTGTTCACATCTGCCTGAGGGATATACTGCCAGAGGTACTTATATCCTAACCTTAGTCTAGCGGTTACAACTTGTAATCTAGTGATCTTGTTACTTGCTCCATATACTGTACATGTTTTACCTGATACATCTCATCCTGGTAAACAATGGATTCACTGGTGCCTGTTTGCACTTGTCTGGTTGCGTCAAAATCATCAAGTTTTTTCTGGTTACAGTTTTAAGGGTTCTCTTTGTTACGTGAGTTTGGCGAGGGCATCATCTCTGTCATGTTCTTTGAGGCCTATGTGAGAGGGTATCCACAACAGTTTGATGTTGACACCCCGGCCAACAAGGTACGCATATTTGTGTCTGGCTTCAGAGACAAACGCGTGACGACTTAAGTGAGTATGGCAACTAATTCAGTTTGTAGAGTAGGGACGATGTTGTGTGTGTGTGTGTGTGCAACAGTCGTAAAGTCCGGTTAATAGTCATTTAACAGAGAAGCAACGAGGCAGACAACAACATAAAGCGGGTCGGAGTCTGCCAGCCGCTGCTCACTGTGATGGAGAAGAAAAAAACAATAATAGGCAACTTTGCTACGACGACTGCATCAGGTTGCCAGGTTATGATAATGAGATGAAATTTACGATTACGGGAAGAAAATCTACACTATTGCCAAGAAATCTGTATATTTTTTAACAGCATTAAAAAGGATACTTGTGAGAGAAGATATTTTATTAAATTATATAGAAAATTTATAACAAAGAAAATCTACTGTAACTGGCAGTTCTGCTATGGAAATTACGTTAGGTTGAGGTAACAATAATGAAAATATTGCAACAGGCAACTTACACAACACCTGCAGTAGTGTGACAGTATATTATAGAGCCGATTAAAAATAATAATAATAATAGGCAACTACTGTACGTTATATTGTCATTTTACAATTACTTGCATAGATAACTGGATGAATTGCCAGATTAAAATACAATAAGAAAACACTGTAAAAACCAGTTGGGAAAATTAAGGAGAGGCAACTTCCCCGCAACAACTGCATTAGGTTGCCAGTTTATGATGAAGTGTCGTTAAGCTTATCAGGGCGGTGCCAGCAAGGCAAAGACTCAGTATCTTCATGACTTTAACGAGGAAACGCAGTGTGTGTCTTAAAGTGGTGTTTGTGTGTGTTTGTGTGGCACTGTGTCAGGGGTTAGGGTGTCAGTGTACCCAGGTGCCTAACGTCTACGCTTGAATGACCGTATCAGGTTATTCAGTTCACATTTGTTCGTTTTTTATGTCACATCGAAAACAGATATTGGTGAACTTGTTATCTCAAACAGCGAGTCGAGTAGAAAACGGATATCGACGAAGGCGATAGAAAACGAGGGGGGCGTTTCTTTCATGTTAGGGGAGACTGATGCATTTTTTGTATACATTTATTTCTGTCTTTCTTTTTGATGTATCAGCGTGAGAAGAAAAAAACAACATATAATGTGTTTTGAGTTTGTTTGTGTGTGAGTCATTGGCATCATTGAGGGAGTCGAAAGGTGTTGAATAAATTGAAAAGAAATAATAATAATAATAATAATAATACAGTGAGCGAGTAAACAAAGAGAGAATGAAATAAAGTAATAGAGGAAATACAGAATGAGAGATGAGAAAGAGAAAGAGAGAAAGAAGTTACAAAGACATATAGGAAAGGTAAGAATAGAGATAGAGAGGGAGACAGATTACAGAGATAAAGATAGAGGAGAAAGATAATAAGACAAAAACATGATAGATAGAAGAGAGTAAAAGAAAGTGAGAGAGAAAAAGAAAGATAGTGAGAGAGATGAGAGAGAAATTGAGCCAGGCACTAACACACACGTAAGCAACACTAAAGTGCCAAGTTGAATGCCATCACCCCCCCCCCCCTCCCCACGACCCTCCCTCACTTTCCACGACCCTCCCTCACCCCTCACAACCCTCCCCTCCCCTCACAACCCTCCCTCACCCCTCACAACCCTCCCCTCACAACCCTCCCCTCCCCACACAACTCTCTGACCTGAGAACTTTATGACCAGAGATCATTGTGTGGGTTTTATGGTGCGCGAGGGAATACACACACACACACACACACACACACACACACACTTGATGTGACGTTCATATTTTAGGATTTCATAAGACAGACAGACAGATAGACAGACAGACAGACAGACAGACAGACAGACAGACATTAAAATGATTTGTGTGTTTAGGGTTAAGGAAGGAAGGGTGTAACTTGTGTGATGTCAATAAGTGTGTGACTAAGGTAAACATGGCAGCAATAATAACTCAGAGGAGGATAGAGTTATAATTAAAGCTTTACATGATCAAGGGAAACAATCAGTGGTCATTAGCTTACCAAAGGCACCGTTGATTACCAATACACAAGTTCACTAATTAAGTCTCTACCCCCAGTCTTGTACAGGGACCTGCTCGGTGAATCCTCTTGTCTCGTGGTAAACAACATTAATATATGACACCTGAACACCTACCTGCCCTATAACATTAATTACAATGTTGGGGGGGGGGGGGGTTGGTTATAATACACACAAGAGGGGAGGTAAGAATTGATTCCTAGTGGTTGTTTGAAGAGGGCGAGTAGTTATATTCTACATAATATAACTCTATAACTAACAATGCTACAGTGATCATATTTGGTGTTATTACCCAATATAACAACACCTTGATCTGTTATATATTTGAGATCGATAGGTTAAAGGTAAAGGTAATGGATGTGATAAAATTACAGACACCTCACCACCACTACTCACTACCACCACCATCATCACACCACCACCACCACATCACCACCACACCACTATCACCATCAGCGCCATCCCTCTCCTGCCTTGTAATCCCAGCACAACAACCCGGGCAATAATCTGGTGTGCAGTAATCCCCCGGGTGTGTGGCAGATCCCTACACTATATTTACACCCCTGTTGCTGCCAGTCTCTCAAGCTTTCTCTTTCACGCTCCTTCACTCCTCCTGTCATTTTAAATTCCTCATTTCTCATCACCGTTTTTGCTGTTCTGTTTGAGTTATTATCACCTGGGTTGTTATTCCTTTCTTTGGTCTTTGTTATCATCGTGTGTGTTCTTATTCCCTCATTCGTATTTATATAATTACATAGGTATTCCTTTGTGTTATTTTGTTATTATCTGTCATGTTTGCCACTCTGTCATCGTGGTGTGTGTGTGTGTGTGTGCGTGTGTGTGTGTGTGTGACGGAGAACGATATATTGAGACACATGATTAAATAGTGCTCCCTTATTTGACGACAGGGAGACAGAGGCAGTTGCAACATGTCCACAGTCTCGGGTTGGCATTACGAGCTGTGCAGTATGGTTTAAATTTAGAACTTTTTACCTGTCTATATGTGGTGAAGAAAGGTGTAGAGCAGATACCAGTACAGCTACTAAAACTACTACTACTATTGCTACTACTACTACTACTACTACTACCTTGTCGGCTGTCCTTAGTCAAATTGCCTTACTGTTTACTATTGTTGTATTCCTGAGCCATCTTTACACAATACATTGGAGATTTTATACCTGCACGGTGTATGTGCTGTTAACAGTATACCTGCATTGTCTATATACACGTCAAATCAATAGTAAACCTGTGATGATTTTACTAAATGAATAGTATTATTATTATTATTATTATTATTATTATTATTATTATTATTATTTCCATCATACCACACCACATGCTAGAGGTGTTCGGATTATCAGGGGTTAAGAAGGTACCTAAGTGAGGTCACCTGGGAACAGTCACGTCAGTCCCCAGTAGGAAGGGGTGAGGTCATAGATGACACAACAATTGACCATGACTATAATATATTCACGAGTATACTACATAAAGCACAAGAACAAAATATACCATACAGAAAAATTAGGTCAAATAAGAATGAGCCAAGGTGGATGACCAAAAAAATTAAACATGACATAAGAATAAAGAAAGGAATATATAAGAAATTAAAGGTAGGGGAGGAGCAGCTCAGAAATAGGTATAATGAACTATCTAGGAATGTTAAGAAAAATGTAAGGAAAGCAAAGAGAGACTATGAAATCAGAATAGCAAGAGACTCCAAGGCGAAACTCAAGGGATTTTTCCAGGTATATAGAACAAAGGTCAAGGACAAAGTTGGGCCTTTAAAGTCAGGGAGGGGGGGAAGTGATAAATGGCAGTGAAGAAATAAGCAAAGCATTGAACAGCTACTTCTTATCAGTTTTCACAGAAGAAATTCGCGATGAAATTCCAGAGGTGGAACTGATATTTAGGGGAAAGGAAGAAGAGAAATTAAAGAATATCACTTTCAGAAAAGAGGATGTTCTTAAGAGGATAAATAAACTAAAGAAGACAAAATCCCTAGGGCCGGATGAAATTTTCCCTCGAGTCTTGAAAGAGTGTAGGGAACAGATTAGCGGACCCCTCGTAAATTTATTTACAAAATCATTAGACACTGGAGTTGTGCCAGACTTGTGGAAACAGGCAAATGCGGTTCCCATATTCAAAAAGGGAGACAGAGCATCAACGTCAAATTACCAGCCTATCAGTTTGACGTCAGTAGTGGGGATATTTCTTGAATCAATTATAGCGGATAACATCCAATCACATTTAGAGAAAAGCAAATTAATCTACGACTCTCAACATGGGTTTACAAAGGAAAAATCTTGTCTAACAAATCTGCTGACGTTTTTTAGGAAAGTCTTCGAGGTAGTAGATAATGACGAAAATTACGATGTTATTTACTTAGACTTTAGCAAAGCATTTGACAGAGTTCCGCATCAGAGGCTTTTGAGAAAAGTTAAGGCTCATGGTATCGAGGGGAAAGTTTTAAATTGGATAAAATCATGGCTCACCGATAGAACGCAGAGGGTCAGCGTAGATGGTGTTAAATCTGAGTGGGGTAGTGTAACCAGTGGGGTTCCCGAGGGGTCAGTACTGGGCCCATTCTTGTTTATAATCTACATAAACGATCTAGATACTGGGATCAGCAGTGACATAAGCAAGTTTGCGGATGACACCAAAATAGGACGGCAGATTAATTCAGGACAGGATGCAAATGCACTACAAGAGGATCTAAATAAACTGCAGGGGTGGTCTGAAAAATGGCAAATGAAATTCAACACCAGCAAGTGCAGTGTACTTAATATTGGAAGAACAAATACTGTCAATATATACAGCCTTAACAACATCAACCTAGAGAAGTCGACTTGTGAAAGAGACCTAGGGGTACTTGTAAGCCCGGACCTACGGCCTAGAAAACAGTGCGTTAATGTTCGAAATAAGGCAAACAGAGTATTAGGTTTTATATCTAGAAGTGTAAATAATAAGAGTGCAGAGGTCTTATTGCAACTATATCTTGCGCTAGTCAGGCCGCACCTCGATTATGCGGTTCAGTTCTGGTGCCCTTATTATAGAATGGATATCAATTCAGTAGAGTCGGTGCAACGAAGAATGACGAAAATGATTCCGGGACTTAGAAACCTTCCATATCAGGATAGGTTAAAGAAACTAAACTTGCATTACCTAGAAAGACGAAGAGTGCGGGGAGGTATGATAGAAGTATTTAGGTGGGTGAAAGGAATCAATAAAGGGGATATAGATAAAGTTCTTATAATATCCGAGCAGGATAGGACTCGGAGCAGCGGCTTTAAGTTGGATAAGTTTAAGTTTAGGAGGGAGATAGGAAGGAACTGGTTCACAAATAGGGTGGTGGACGAGTGGAACAAGCTTAGCAACTTTGTAGTTAAGTGCTGGAACGCTGGAAAGTTTCAAAAGGAGGCTGGATAGATTCATGGATGATAGAGAGTGGTAGTAACTCTCGACAGGAGCTGCTATGCACAGGTTAACCGGCCTATTGCAGACTCCTTATTTTCTTATGTTCTTATGTAACACTGACCACACAACACGGGCCCAATGTTACGTCAGGTGAATCTTATCGGGAAATTCCTAAAAGATGATGAATCGTAAATTGCCCGTTTATAAAATGGAGATAGATTATTTTACTTACATTTACTCTACAAAAAATTATCTTGACAAACTGTAAGATGTGAGTGAAAATAATGAACCTGACCTGCATGAACAGCCGTTAAGTGGTAAAGGATTAAAAAAATAAGAATTGATAACTTCTGTGACGTCTGGCTTGGCATGACCAGATCAGAGTGTAATGTTACCTAACCTAAACTATTTTTATATATGAACATCGAAGTCTGTAATATAATGTATATTTTGTTACTTATTTTCAATATATAAAAATATTTATAAGATAAAAACACATATATTGCTGTTATTTTACCGTTTTACAACTGGTGATGTATGGGAAAATAAATTACTATCTGGCAAAATTATATAGAAGACGCATAGAGTAAACAGTAATATAACTTAAACAAATTTATGTTAGTAAAAATATTAAACACATGTAGATATTTAAAGGAATGCTATGTTATTTTGTCTGTATCCGGTTTATATCATGGACGTTAACTCTCCACTGGCATTATCAAGGTCGTGTTATACAAGTCAGCACCACAACAACACAACACTAAATACGTACTGAAAATTTCTTATACAAAACATCAACAAAACAAGTTAACTGGACGAATATTTATCACCATCAAACACGTATGTAATGAGTTGTAACTTTGGTGTAATGATAAATAAATAATTACAAGGACAACTTGGCAACTACAGTGGCAATAATCCCTCTTACACACGCACACACACACTATCACAGGACAAATCCGTTCAGGACTCCGACTCCCAAGTATTACCCATTGTTATAAATGCGCTTCAGGGTTCCAGGTACGTCCCAGTATTGTGTCAGGGGCCTCGAGTATGCCCCAGTGTTGTGTCAGGGGCCTCGAGTATGCCCCAGTGTTGTGTCAGGGGCCTCGAGTATGCCCCAGTGTTGTGTCAGGGGCCTAACCGTGCGTCAGACTCACCAGTAAGGTGTCAAAAGGAGTGGTGTGTCATGACCACATACAGTAAGGTGATGACGGCTGTGTGGTATTTCCGAAGTGATTACTGAGGCGATCACACATTGCAGTAACTTATAAACATTTAAATCAACATTAGAGTGGCTTATAAACATTTAAATCAACATTAGAGTGGCTTATAAATATTTATATCAACATTACTCTCACTAATAAACATTTTATCCAACATTGGAGTGACATGTGGATATTTTAATCATCAACCTGACTTATGTACGTGAATGTTTACGGACGAAGTAATCATATAAACATAATACACAGTAATGTTTATAGAGGAGGTGTCGTGGTTGTGATGTTATGATGTTTACTTTGTTGTTTACAAGGTACGATCACTTACACGACGGGGGTTTACATGAACACACACACACACACACACACACACACTCACACACACTCACACACACACACACACACACACTCACACATACATACACACACACACACACACACACATCCTTGACCACCGAAGGGTCAAGACGTACCTGGCGCTCCTCTCGGAGCAGCCAGGTCAACTGTTAAGTTGGCCCATACCAACCCCCTCCCCTGAACCCTCCTCCCCACCGGAGTATCAACACGTTCTCGCCAGAAGTTACAATTTCATTTAGGAAAGGAATAGAACCAGTGTTAAACAGAGGTGAACAGTGATGAACGGTGCTTAAGTCAGTGAGAACAACTCAACAGTAACAGTCGTACCCAAGTTAACCTTCACACAGTGAGGACCCACATAACACCATCTGTGAAGGAATTACTACACCACGTGAGGCTCCCTCATAACACCATCTGTGACTGAATTACTACACCACGTGGTCCCTCATAACACCATCTGCGAGGGAATTAGTACACCACGTCAGGTCCCTCATAACACCATCTGAGGGAACCACTACACCACGTGAGGTCCCTCCTAACACCATCTGGGAGGGAGTTACTACACTACGTGTTTGCTGTTCAACACGTACAATCCTACATTAATCTGTATGTTCACTGTATGTTCCTTTACCTTTCACTAATGAAGGCTTTTGTTAAACCACCAATGTATGTAATAAGTCATTTATGTCCAATGTATATTTTCAGCCTTCGGGCTGCAGAACTTTTTCAATAAACCGTTAATTATTATTATTATTATTATTATTATTATTACACACTACTTCAGATAGCATCACACAGTCTCAGTTTAAATATATCATGTACCTTTAACCACGTATAATGTTGCCTCATATTTCAGGTAACAACACTGTCAACCCCCGTGGCTTTGTTTACACCGCTGTCTCCTACCTGGGCCAACTCATGACGTCATATTTGGAATAGTGACGTCACAAGATGGCTGAAAGAATGACGTCACACTTACATTTGATAGTTTGATATTGAGAGTTTATATATGTCCACAAGTGAAGCTAAAAGTGCTAAAGTGACTTACAACACTTATGAGAGGAGAGGAAAACAATGATTTATATGTGCACAATAAATAAAAGTGAAAATAAGTGAAAAAATATAATGAATTCAATTTGTAAGTGTATTTGAGTTTCTTAAACACGCTGGTGAAGTGATAGTGAGTGACGGTGATATGAGTGTCTTGTAAGTGTCTTGAAACTTATGATTTATGTGGTTTAAGTGTCTCTTGGTTTAGGGAAATAACACGTATGTAACCACGAGTTGTGTCGTTGTTGGTGTGACTTTATTGTGGTTGGCGTGGCTGAAGAAAGGGAAGAAACTGCAAATTTGTCTTAATAAAAGATAAGATGTGATAAAGAAGTTCTCAGAGACATAAAGTAACGTAAATAAAGTGTTAAGTCGCGTGTGACTGACAAGTGTATAAATTACCGTAATGAAGATGATCAAATGGTCCTGGAGGTAGATGATTTACTAATGACAGTGTATAAAAACAATGCCCCTAAATAAGTGTTATGACGCTAGTAGTGGTGAGGTGATGCCTGTTGACTGGTGAGGTGATGCCTGTTGAGTGGTGAAGTGATGAATGTTGAGTGGTGAGGAATTTCTTGGGTAAACCTAATATGATGGAGGTGGCGAGGCGAGGGTGGTGGCTGCTGTCTGGCTCAGGGGTGTTCATGATGGTGACAGCTGCCTCCGTCAACCCTCACGCAGGATACAACACACAAGACATCAATTTTGGCCGCTTCTTCAAGGCGGCCACACAGACCAGTAAACGCCTGCTGAAGGAGGTGTTTCTGCTGATGATCAGCAGGTATCAGGTGAGGGCCGTGGACAAGTGGCCAACCACCGTAGCAGAATTCTGCGCCGATATTCTCTCCTGGTCCAAGAGCAAATATCGCAATGGCTTCAACGAGGAGGAGAGATCCGTGTTGGAGCAGCCGCTTGCCTCAGCTGACTACGATGTCTCCCTCCTGAACAAAATGATCCACAAGTTGCTGCCAGAGATGAACTTGCCGGAGTCCTTCTTGAGGGCCTTACGAGAACTCAAGAATGTCAGGAACAGAGTGTGTCACCAACACCAGCTGCTGGACGACGCCAACCTCAGAAGAAATTTTGATGACCTAAAAGTTATTTTCGATAATTTCCTGAGAGAAACAGGAGAGTTCTTCACAGCTGACGTGGCTGATTTGAAGAATATGATCCAACACGAAACTGACGAGATCTTATCTTCACCCTTGCCGGCAGATGCCTCCAAGTATTATTATTTTGTTGAAAAGTTTCGAGTTGAACTTGTGGGCAAGTTTATCACTTATGCTAGACCAGAGTTGATGAATGAATACTGCAAGTTGAAGACTCTCAACCCCTTCACGTGGCTGAGTGACGACCAGTTCCCGGAGATGGTGGTGGGCAAAATCTTTACTCCTCTCGATATTGAGGATGATGGAAGGACTGTTGACATAGAATCACTTCTCTCGACAGAGTCACTCTGTCTGGAGACACAAGAGGCCTCGGGAATACTCCCATCCGCCCTCCTTCTCTCGGGTATAGCTGGTTGTGGCAAAACATCGCTGTGTCGCTACTTGCTTCATGACTGGAGAGCCAGACCCGGTAAGATCGCTGCCCTCAGGTCCGTCGACGTCATTCTCCATATTGAGGTCAGGAATATAACAAGCAGCTCTCTGCTGCCACACTTACATAACACTTTGTTGAGGGAAACTTGCAAGTTTTTTGAAGAAAATGACGTCATTAAAATCTTGCAACAGATGAACGTGTTGTATATCATAGATGGAATGGATGAGGCGACGGCAGATGGCAAAAAACTGGTGAACGAGGTGCTGTCAGTTCTTGGTAACGCGAGAGTTATCATCACTACTCGTCCAGAGTTTACCCGTACCGTCATCCAGGCACTACGCAGGTACCGCCTCACCTTCATCAAACTCCGTATTCAAGGGTTTTCTGACCAAGGAATAACAGAGTTTACCTCAAATGTGTTCGCGGCTCTTGTAAGTGACGAGGAGAAACGTCGCCAGCAAGAGTGTGAGTTTCTGAGGCTGTTGAAGACTACTGGCAGAGGCCTGGGCGACCACCTCAAGCTGCCCCTCACCTTGGCCATGGTCATCTGCCTCTGGAGGGACGACCAGTCCAGGCTATCACACGTCACTTCTGCTACAAGTCTATATTCCGAGATATTCAGGATGTGCACCATCAAGATGATCTCGAGGCTAGACACAACCACGGGTCTTCATCCCCTGCAGATGGAGACCTTCACGGAGGAGTGGCTGCTGGCACTGGGCAAAGAGGCGCTGGAGATGCTTGATGATAATGAGTTTGTTATTAGTGATGACAGACGTAATGTGTTAATGTCCCTGTGTGCAGCTAAACACATTGACAGTATTCAGGTCCTGTCTGCCTTCCTCATGTGTGAAGTGAGTGAGACCAGGAGAGGAATACACTACCAGTTCTCCTTCTTACACAAAAGCCAAATGGAATATCTTGCTGCCTTACACGTCACTCAAGAGTTATTGTCATTGGCACATTCTAGCCCACAGAGAATTGACATTATGATGCAGAAGACGAAAATATTCCACGACACAGAGCTAGTGTTATCTGAGAGTAGATATAAGAGGAAGAACACACTTAAGTTCGTCTTAGGTCATCTTTGTAGGAAAAACGTCTCAGGTCCCATGTTTCATAAAGTAGTAGAGACATTAATAGACTTACACCCAAGTTGTCATGACGTACCATCTCTCTGGCAGACAGTACAGGAATCTAACCGTCATCCCGACGTGTGTGAAATGGTTGTTTCTCTAGGTGACAAGTACTACGTGTGGAGCCCAAAGAGTGCAGAGTTAACTGATCCTACGAACCCAACTTTTCAATTACTCAAACACACGAGATTCACGCCCACGGGAGCTGTGATCAGGGTTGTCGGCAGTGATCAAGAGGTAAACATCCTGGCAGAAAACGGTCGTGTAGAGAAGA